>DWNE01001761.1:0-20797 GCA_018249875.1 Cecropterus toxeus | reverse complement strand
AAATAGGTGTGGCGGTGGTACTTCCCCGGTCGAATTACATTGGTTCTACCACCTGGCAAAATCGTACAAGTACAATAACAACACTACGTCGGTACCTCCAAATTTATGACGTCGTTTTTTTTGTTTGGTCAAAATGCAAAACATTTCACCCGCTTCTTATTTGGCTTACAAAAAAACCCACATCTGTAAATATTTCGCAACCACAAACAACCATTCTTAAAAATATTTGACGACCTAAAATGTTATCTCAAAACCGTCTTTTCAAAATATTTTACACCCATAATAGATACTGTCAAATTATCATAAAATAATAGTGTACTATTGTACCTCGTACGTTACTATGAAATTATCGTACGATTCCGAACACTGCGTAGATGATAGCCTAGGTCGGCGCAGACTTATCGCTGGTCGCAAGTACTTCAGTTAAGCTTACAACGTAATTTCACTTTCCATTTTTATTATAATCAATGAGTATATGAGTATATTCTTCGTTGTTGTATTTAATGCGCAAAATAATAATTAAACGATTTTCAAATATAATCTTTGATATCCTAATTCAGATGATTAAGAGATTGATGAGTCACACTATATTAGTTATGTTTTAATGTAGAGAGTTCTTTATTTTCTCAAAGTCTACATCAAATATATTTATGCAACACTATTAAGTATTTTGTTAATTAAAATATAACACCCCAAAGATATTAAGTGGCGTAAAAATGTTTGTCAATGTCAAATGTCATTACGCACTACATTTTGTTTCAGTTCATTTTTAAATTGTCTAACATATACCTATAATTAAAATATACGTTATGGCCAAATCGAAAATTAATTATTATATGGAGAATGATAATGATAAAATATCGTATTAAAATGTCTCAGACAGTAGGTAGAGTCAATTGATAAAATCAAATATCGATATTTAAAAACTAGACGCGAGTTAACCAAGACAACAATACAACAGATAAAACTAAAGTTAATTCAAACTAGTGCTTAGTACTTCAAATTTTGAATAACTATTCAATGATATGGACTTTTATAAGCCGCTAATGGACGAGACGCGAAAACGGGACCTTGAACGAAGGCAGTCCGGACAGGTGCATTATCGATTGGCGCATGTCAAATGCGTTTCCGAGGGAGGCTGAGGGGACCCCCAGACACCAGGTAGCCTATCCTAACATATTAACTATAACCGATTATATGTATTCCCCAACGTCGCAAAGTGCACATAGGGAAGCAATTAAAACATAAAAATATATGAATTCCAATACACATATTAAGACCAATAAATAAATACATTTAAAAAATCTCACCGTCATCTGAAGTCAATAATGAAAACTTGCAAAATCATTATGAAATAACAACATGAACTAAAATTTATAATCAAACTTATCACGTGTCATCTTTACACAGTCAGCTAGAAAATGGCGCATCGACAGTTCTGGCAAGGGTCGTAGGAGCGACTTGAGTTGGGGTGGGGAAACCTAGACCTAGTGCGCATGTCCTGTCGACTGTACACCACCCGAAAGGGGGAAGGCCCCCCTATGCTCCGAAAGGAGCATGGGGGGGGAGACGGACGAAGTGGGACGCAGTGTTTATTAAAATCGATATTTGTTGAATGCATACGGTATGTTAGTATGTATTGCAAGCGACAAACCAATTACGCCCAATTCTATCACAGTTAGTGCTTCTTGAATATTTATTAGAAGTATTTTGATAAATGTATTAATATAGTAATGCAATAACAGATTATATGAGATCCAAGATTTTTCTACAAAGTAAATATTGCCGTAAGATGGGGGAATTAGATTTTGATTTAGTACAATATGGCAAGAAGTCTTGCTTGTTTGGAAATTTAATCTGAAAAACGTTAGAGTGGGAAAGGAAGATTTCACAAAGGCCGCCCAGCCCAGGAAGTTGCATTATCGATTGACGCATGTCATATGAGCTACAGGTGAAGCGAGGGGAGGGGAGGGGGCAAGTAGTCACACAGTGGGTGATATTCCTAAGTTTGTATTAACAGATGATGTATTATTAAAAAGTATTGTCTACTAATTCGCACTTAGCTAGCGCGGTGGACTATGGCCTGAAATTCTCTCAAGCTAAGCAAAGACCCATGCTTAGTATGAAAAAATGGGTGACGAGAATTATAAATCAAAAAGTAGTATTTGACCAATTGCAAACTTAAATGAAATAAAGTAAAATTCAGTTTTAAACTAATACTTACCTTCATATGTAGAAAACGTTCGAAAATGAAAAAAGAATCACAACATAACTATTGAAAACTAAAAATGTTCAACATAATAAAACAAGTGTTACGTGTTACTTCTTCGACCGCCGGAGGGAGACTGATGTCACCGTTCGGGATTCTGGAACGTACCAGGCGCGGATGTGTGGGTGAGGGGGGAGGGGAACCTAGACCTAGCGCGCATGTTCAGACGCCCTGTAGTCCTCCCGTGCGAGGGTGGAGTTGGGGAGTAGTGTGGGGGTGAGCGGGTTTGGGGTAAGTTGAGTTTATTAAAACAAAGTAAACTGAATGCAACTGCGCATGTTTCAGAAATCGTAAATCAATAACGACAGAAATTTCCAGCTTGTTACACGCCAATACTACCATCTAGTTATGTAAGTTCAGGTGTTGTACGAATCGCGACTTCCTTAGGGAAAAAGAAATTTCCTTCCATTGAAAATTAGAAAAAAGGACTAAACTGTTTTATATGTTGAACGTTTATATAGAAAAAAAAAATGATGTTACTTAGAAAGCGTCATATTTACCATCAATATGACCGTCATAATATAACCGCTACCTACATATAACTCAATCTATATCTACCACTATCATATACGTGTTTGTCTTTAAACCGCCCGACGCTGTCCCGTCTCAGCAGGCCCTATGCGTAGGTGGGGGAGGGGAAATCTAGACTTAGTGCGCATGTTCAGGCGACCTGTAGTCCCCCTAGAAGGGGGTTGAGTGCCAATTACGTCAGCGCCGAAGGGGGGACGGGGGGAAACGGGCGAATTTATCTGTTGAATGCAAAACGTGTATATATGCAAGAAATAAATCGATAATTCCGAACGATTCCAGAGTATTCCAGATGTTGAAGCTACGGAGCATCGTGAAGTTTAAACATTTCAATAATAAAACTAGGAGTATTTTGTTTACATTGCATTAAATCGTTTTAATAATGATTTTTGTAGAATCCAGCTATAGAATAAAATGCAATAAGAGTGAATTAGGGAATGAAACAGATATTTTTTCAAACATAGATTGCATTTCGCAACTACTTTGACAATATTTTAAAACTTATTACTTATTTCCCATAAAAATTGAAGGATAAAGAAAATATTTTAGCCCCTAATTGAATACCATATGAAAATATATCTAGCTTGTTCAGATATCAAACCGGGACAGAGTGAAGATTAAAATGGAGGAGGCAGCCTTGAAAAGGCTCCTCCGGGCAGTTGCATTATCGACTGACGCATTTCGTACGAGCTACAGGTATAGCGTGGGAGTAAAAAGTGGATGCATGGTGTATGATATTACCAAGAATTTATTAATTAAGTATTATTAATAATTCAAAATTTTGTTATTGACCAATTCCTCACACATTGTAATAAAAGGTAAAAATTTAAAAATAACTACACTTTAAAGCTATTACACTTACCTTCATGTGTAGAGGACATTGGAAACCAGCAACGTTATCATAACATAACTATAATATGTAACATAAAATCACGAACAAGCTACGTGTTACTCTTTAAACCGGCCGAGAGAGACTGATTTCTTCCAACGGGTTCTGGAAGGTACCAGGCACAGATCTGTGGGTGGGGGTGGGGGAAATCTAGACTCAGTGCGCATGTTCAGACGCCTTATCGTGGTGGGCTGCGGGAGGTGCAGTGGAGAAACAGCGTGGGGGCCGAATGGGGTGTGGGGACAAAGTAGGCGGAAGAGGTCGCGCTGTCTATTAAAATCAACTATGTATATTGAATGCAACTGCGCATGTATCAGACATCGTAAATCAATAACGACTGAATATTCCAGTTTGCTATTTCGCACAGGGCGTGACACAATATTACAATTTAAATATGTAAGTTTTGTTAATGCAACGATAGCAAAAAAGATATTATTACTGTAAAGGCATACAACCACCTCCATCCAAAGCACAAATTTGAAGACAGGGAAGATCACCACATTACAATTATTATCTATGACTCCACCGATCTCTGCCCCTATCAAGTATAAGTTTGTCTTTAAACATCCCGATGAAAAATGATCTTTGTAGTAAAGTTGGAAGTAGGAAAACTAGACCTAGTGGGCATGTTAAGGCGACCTGCAGTCCCCCTAGAAGTGGGTAAGGTGTTAAAGGCATCAGCGCCGAAGGGAGGAAAGGGTGGAAATGGGCGAACTTATCTGTTGAATGTGTGTACTGCAAGAAATCAATCAATAACACCAGGTTGTTTCAGAATATTCCACGCGCTACATTACATAGTATGACTTTGTACAATATGTAAAACCGTTTCAAAAAATATTATTTTTGTCATCGTGACATAACAATTAGAACAAATTGTTGGAAACCCTTTAAACCGGCGGAGAGACTACTCTTCCCCTACAGGTTCTAGAAGGTACCAGGGGCAGATCTGTGGGTGGGAGTGGAGGCAAATCTAGACTCAAAGCGCATGTTCAGGCGCCCTGTTGTGGTGGGCTATGGGGGTGCAGTCGGAGAATAGCGTAGGCCCCGAGTGGGGTGTGGGAACACAGTAGGCAGGAGGTCGCGCTCTTCTAGATAGGCGTGGGTAGGGACGTACTTATATTCTCCCTAAAAGGGGGTAGGGTGTCAATTGCGTCAGCACCAAAAGGGAGGACAGGGAGGAAACGGGCGAAGTTATCTGTTGAATGCACAACGTGTATACATATATGCAAGAAGTAAATCGATAATTCCGAACGATTCCAGAGTATTCCAGATGTTGGAGCTTCGGAGCATCGTGAAGTTTAAACATTTCAATAATAAAGCTAGGGGTATTTTGTTAACATTGCATAAAATCGTTTTAAAAATAATTGTGTTACAATCCTGCCATAGAATTGATTGCAATAAGAGTGAATTAAGGAATGAAACAGATATTTTTTCAAAAGATAGATTGCATTTCGCAACTACTTTGAAAATATTTTAAAACTTATTACTTATTTCCCATACAAAATGGATGATAAGGAAAATATTTTAGCACCTTATTAAGTACCACATTAAAATATATCTAGCTTGTTCAGATATCAAACCGGGACAGGGTGAAGATTAATATGGAGGAGGCAGCCTTGAAAAGGCTCCTCCGGGCAGTTGCATTATCGACTGACGCATTTCGTATGAGCTACAGGTATAGCGTGGGGGTGAAAAGTAGATGCATGGTATATAATATTACCAAGACTTTATTAACTGAGTATTATTAATAATTCAAAATTTAGTAATTGACCAATTCCTAATACATTGTAACAATAGGTAAAAACTGAAAAATTACCACACTTTAAATTTATAACACTTGCCTTCATGTATAGAGAACAGTGGAAACCAGCAACGTTATCACAACATAACTATAAAATATGTTACATAAAATCACGACCAAGCTACGTGCTACTCTTTAAACCGGCCGAGAGAGACTGATCTCCTCCAACGGGTTCTGGAAGGTACCACGCGCAGATCTGTGGGTGGGGGTGGGGGAAATCTAGACTCAGTGCGCATGTTCAGACGCCTTATCGTGATGGGCTGCGGGAGGTGCAGTGGAGAAACAGCGTGGGGGCCGAGTGGGGTGTGGGGAGAAAGTAGGCGGAGGAGGTCGCACTGTCTATTAAAATCAACTATGTACATGTAAATCAATTATGCAACTGCGCATGTATCAGACATCGTTAATCAATAACGACTGAATATTCCAGCTTAGTATTTCGCACTGGGCGTGGCATAATATTGAAATTAAATATGTAATTTTTTTATGCAAAAGCAATAAAAAATTGCAAATATATTGTTATTTTAGGGATTTACCTTAGCTCAAATTTGAAATAGGTAAGAACAACTACCTCCTATCACCCTACTTATCCAAACCACTTTCAAATACGTAAACGTAGTATCTGAAAACCCCAATGAAAATTGATGTCTGTTCCATCCCAGCCGACACTACAGGTAAATGGGAGTGGGAAAATCTAGGCAAGTGAGCCTAGGAGAGGGTGTCAGTCGCATCAGCGCCGAAGGGTGAACAGGGAGGAAACGGGCGAATTTATCTGTTGAATGCACTACCTATGTGTATACTGCAAAAAAAACAATCAATAACGGGATGTTTCAGAATGTGTTTCAGGCGTTTAATTACAAACTATGACTGTACAGTGTTTAAAACCGTTTCAAATATAATTATTGTGGCATCGTAGCATAACAACTAGAATAAATAATTTAAAATCAGTCTTTTTTTCGAAGAAAAGTTCAGAGTCTGCAACGAGTCAAGTCAAAAATTAAATAATTATAGAAACAGGGAAAAATTAAGTTGAATGCAATATGGAAGGATATGAAAATAAAAAAAGTTCGAGAGGGAGAGTTGAAGCTTTCACAAAGACCGCCCGGGCGGTTGCATTATCGATTGACGCATGTCATATGAGCTGCAGATAAAGTGAGGGGGATGAAAGATAACATTTTAAACCTATTTCCTTTACCCATTTCTAACATATCTTAATATTAAATATATAACACTTGCCTTCATCTGTAGAAAACACTAGAAACAGGTCACGTAATCAAAACTATTTAAATTTTTTTATAAAATATAATCTAATATCATACGAACGAGTTACGCGTTACTGTTTGAACCGACCGAGACAGACTGATTTCCTCCATAGGGATTCTGGAATGTACCAGGCGCTGATCTGTGGGTGGAGGTGGGGAAACCTAGACTTAGTGCGCATGTTCCGCCACCCTGTCGTGGTGGACTACAGGGGATGTAGCCGGGGAGTAGCGGGGGCGGCGAGTGAGGTGTGGGGACAAAGCAGGCAAAGGGGGTCGCGCTGTCTATTAAAATCAACTATATATATTGAATGCAACTGCGCATGTATCAGACAACGTAAATCAATAAAGACTGAATATTCCAGCTTAGTATTTCGCTCAGGGCGTGGCACATTATAACAATTTAAATATGTGAGTTTTGCTAGCGCAACATCAATAAGATCAGCAAATATATATTGTTAATTTCGAAGCCCAATACTTACCTTCATCCGTAGCGCAAATTTGAAAACAGTTAAGGTCGCCATAGTACAGTCGCTGCCTATCACTCAACCTATATCAACATACCACTATCAAGTTCGTGTTTGTTTTTAAACTCCGTCCGATGATAAATATTATTACAGGTCCATCCCAACAGTCACCGGACATTGGTACAGGTGGCGGTCGATGGTGGTAATCTTAGGGCGCTTAGGCAGGGTGTCAATCGCGTCAGCACCGAAGGGAGGACAGAGAGGCAACTTATCTATTGAACGTACAATGTATGTACGTACTGCAAGAAATAAATCAATAACGCCAAGTTGCTTCCGATTTTGAACATTACAGCCACTATGTAAAAACTATGCATGAAAACTAACATAGGACTATATAACTCATAAGAAATTATGAGAATAGGGTAAGACGTTTTGGCCTTTTATTTAAATTTAATATAGAAATATATTTAACTTATGCAGATACTAAATCGAGAAAGCGTTGGAAAGCGGAAAGAAGTTTTGACAAAGACGGTCCGGGAATTAGTAGATGCATTATCCATTCACACATGTCACATGAGCTAAGTGGTGAAGTGGATAGAGCGAAATGCAGACACACAGAAGAAAAGTGTTTTCTGAACATTATTGCAAATGAAACATTTTAAAATTAAAATTGAAACCGGCAACGTAATTACAACATAACTATAAAAATATAACATAAAATCGCGAACGAGTTACGTGTTACTCTTTGAACCGACCGAGGGAGACTGATCTTCTCTATAGGGGTTCTAGAATGTACCAGGCGTAGATCTATGGGTGGGGGTGGGGTAAATCTAGACTCAATGCGCATGTTCAGACGCCCTGTCGTGGTGAGCTATGGGGGGGTGGGGTTGATTCAGTCGGGGAGTAGCGTAGGCGCCAAGTGGGGTATGGAGACAAAGTAGGCGAAGGAGGTCGCGCTGTCTATTTTAAATACGAAATTAACTACGTATATTGAATGCAACTGCGCATGTATCAGACATTGTAAATCAATAATAGTTGCTTTATCGATTGATGCATATCATTACAGGTGAATCAAAGAGAGTTAAAAGAAGACACATAGGTGAGTATATGCTAAGAAATATGTTATTAAAATTAGTATTTGACCAATTCCTAACATATTGTAACAAAATGTAAAAACTTCAAATAAACTTTACTTTGAATTCAACACTTGCCTGTATCCGGAGAAAACATTAGAAACTGGCAACGTAATCACAAGATTCTATTCAGCTATTAAAAATCAAATATCACGAACGAGTATCGTGTTACCCTTTGAAGCAACCAAGGGAAACTGATCTCATCGTTCGAGCTTCTAGGCGTAGGCGTTCTAGGCGTAGATGTGTGGGTAAGGCTGGAGAAGTATAGACCTAGTGCGCATGTTCAGGCGAGCTGTAGTCCCCCTAGCACGGGGCCGGTTGTCGATTGCGTCAGCACCGAAGGAACGACAGGGTGAAAACGGGCTAACTTATCTGTTTAATGCACGACGTATGTATGCGTTGCAAGGAATAAATTAATAACACCCGGTTGTTTTAACCGTAAGAGAAAGAGAAGGATGCACCTGGAAGAATAATTAATGAGCAAGTCGGAAAAAGCATAGTACCATAACAATAAAAATAAATTTAAATTACTAATGTTCTCTCAAAGTAAATTTATTTTTTAAGGAAAGGTATACATAAAGACGAGTCGCTGATTTCCCAACAAAATGGGAGAAAAGGGAACGTATTGTAGCCTTTAATTTGAATATACAATATGGAAATACACTTTACGTTTTTTTTTTCAGACATTATATCTGGAAGCGGGGAGGGGGGGGGGGGAGTAGAATGCAGACACATAGTAGATGACCAATTAGTAAATAGCTATCTACTATGTGTCTACATTTTAAAATGTAATTGTATAAATGTAATGTAAATCAGTATTATTACAAGTTATACATTTAAAAATTGATTAACAAACTGAGGGAGACTGATTTCATTAGGGTTCTGAAATGTACCAAGCGCAGATCTGTGGGTGGGGGTGGAGAAATCTAGACTTAGTGCGCATGTTCAGATGCCCTGTCGTGGTGGACTAAAGGGGGGTGCAGTAAGGGAGTAGCATAGGCGCCGAGTGGGGTGTGGGGAAGGGCAGGTGGAGGAGGTCGCGCTGTCTATTAAAATCAACGATGTATATTGAATGCAACTGCGCATGTATCAGACATCGTAAAACGATAATGACTGAATATTCCAGCTTACAATTTCGCACAGGGCGTGGCACAATATTTCAATTTAAATATTTTTGTTAATGCAACATCAATAAAATCAGCAAATATATTGTTACTTGACAAACTTATCACTTACCTTGATTCGCGCAAATTTGTAAATAGGTAAGATCGCCATATTGGTACCGCTACTTATCACTCAACCTATCTCTACCACTACCGCTATCATACAGGTGTGGCAACTGACAACGTAATCACAACATGATTTTAGCTATTCTAAATCTAATGTCACAAACGAGTTACGTGTTACTCTTTGAATCGGCCGAGGGAAACTGATCATATCGTTCGGAGTTCTGGAAGGTATCAGGCGCGGATGTGTGGGTGAGGAAATCTAGACCTAGTGCGCATGTACAGGTGACTTGTAGTCCCCCTAGAAGGGGGTTGGGTATCGATCGCGTCAGCGCCGAACGGAGATCAGTGCGAAACGGATGAATTTATTTATGTTGAATGCACAATGTACCACAATATAGATATGTAGTGCAAATTATAAATCAATAAGACCCGATTGGTATGAATGTAAGAGAGATTCACTAATAAAAAAATTAGAGGATAGTGCCATAACAATCAAGATAAAGTTTTTTTTTCAAAGGAAATAACTATGCTACATACATAAAATATTAGAGTTATAGATTTTCCATAAAAATTGGGAGAAGATGGGACGATAATATAGCCCTTTTTATCATCACAATATGTAAATATACTTTTTTTATATTAAATCGGGAAAGGATGGGAGAAAAGTAAAAACTTTAACAAAGGCCGCTCGAGCGGTTGTATTATCAATATGAGCGACAGGTAAAGCGAGTGAGGATGAAAAATTATTCACAAATAAATATTTTAAAAAATGTTATTGATCAATTGCAAACATATTAGAACAATGTGTAAGAACTTAAAAAACCATGTAAATTAAAAACTTGACTTCATCTGTACAAAACGCCCTATAATTATCTCGTGCGTGGGTTTATGTTGGGTAATGACCAAGGCGCATGCGGAGTGAGAACAGTAGAAAATGCTACTGAATGCAAAAACGCATTTATCAGAAATGTATGCATTGTTATCCTATAGGTGGCGTAAATTTGTAGCCATTACCACTTTAAAATAAATGTTTGATTTTAAACCGTCTAGTAATAAATGATCTCCATTTCCACCCACCAGCAGGAAACATGCGTATTGGGGGTAGGGAATATAGTCTCCCTAAGAGGCAGTGTTAATCGCGTCATCGCCGGAAGGTGAACAGGGAGGCAACGGATGAACTTATCTGTTGAATGCACAATAGTATGTAGATCTGTGGGTGGGGGTGGGGAAATCTAGACTCAGTGCGCATGTTAAGGCGCCCTGGCGATGTGGACTATAGGGGGATGCCGTGGGGGAGTGGGGTAGGTGCCGAGTGGAGTATGGGAACAAAGTAGGCGTAGGAGGTCGCGCTGTCTATTAAAATCAATTATGTATATTGAATGCAACTGCGCATGTATCAGACATCGTAAATCAATAACGACTGAATATTCCAGCTTGGTATTTCGCTCAGGGTGTGGCATAACAATTTAATGTAAGATTTTTAATACAACAAGTATAAAAACAGCAATTATACTGTTACTTTAGAGATTTACTTACCTTCATCCGTAGCGCAAATTTGAAAGCAGGCTACTACAAACGGTACCTATCACTCAACCTATTTTTGCCACTTTCAAATACATGTTTGTCTATAAATATCCCTTTGTAATGGATCTCCATTCCCTCCCAGCAGCCACTACGCGTAAATACGATAAGGTAAGTGTAGAAATTTAGACCTAGTGTGCATATTCAGGCAATAAATCAATAACGCCTAGTTCTTTCAGACTATTCCAGACGTTCCAGTCACACAGTACCACTAAGTGAAGCGTATAAAACCGTATAAAAAATATTTATTATGGCATCGTGCCACAACAACTAGAATATATTACGGAATCATCATCAAGCACTTTTCTCAAAGGAAAAGTTACGTTATAGCAACAATGAGGGAATACTGAAATAAGAGTCATAGTCCTTAAAAAATTATGAGAATAGGGGAAGATATCTTAGGCCTTTATTTGAATTCAATATATTTTGCTTATCAATATATTACATAGAGCAACGCCTAAGCACACAAGGCAAAGGCCGCCCGGGCGGTTGCATTATCGATCGTCGCATGTCATATGAGCTACAGGTGGGCGAAAATCAGACTAATAATAGTATATAAGTATTTTTAGAATACCATTACGAATTAAACATAAAAAATAGACTTCAATTTAAAGGACTTGCCTTCATCTGTAGAAATCATTGGAGACAAGCAACGTAATCACAATAACACTAAATAAAATTTAACATAAAATATAACCTGCTATCCCGAACAAGTTACGTGTTACTCATTGAACCGGCCGAGGGAAACTGATCTCATCCTTAGGGCCCTAAAATATACCAGGCTCAGATCTGTGGGTGGGGTGGGGAAAGCAAGACTTAGTGCGCATGATCAGGCGATCTGTAGTCCCCCTAATAGGGGAAGAGGTGTCGATCGCGTGGGGGCCGAAGGGAGGATAGGGTGGAAACGGGCGAACTTATCTATTGAATGCACAATGTATTTATATATTGCTAGCAATAAATCAATAACACGCGGTAGTTTTAACTGGAATGCAGCTGGAAGTATATTTAAGGAGTAAATTGCAGAAGGCATAGTGTCATAACAATTAAAAGAAATTTAAAGATTAAATATATTTTTTAAAGGAAATTGATAACTTGTTAATTTTTTCAGAAAAAGTTGCACTATACAATAGTCATGAACATATTTAAATAGGAGTTACTGATTTCTACACAAATAAACATGAGAGAAGAGGGGACTCTATTTAATCCTTTTAATTAAATATAAATTATTTTCCACATTGTATACTTTGATATTTTTAGACTTCCGAAAACGTTGACAAAGTCTTTAAATTTTTAAATTCCCCATATAAATAAAACACTTACCTTCATCCGTAGAAAACATCGGAAACTGACCACGTGATCACAATATAACTACTCAAAATGTAAAAAAAATCGAACACCACGAAAGTTACGTGCTATTCTTTGAACCGGCCGAGGAAGACTGATCTCAACTAAAGGGCCCTGGAATATACTAGGCTCAGAATTGTGGGTGGTGAGGAAATCAAGACTTAGTGCGCATGTTCAAGCGACCTAAAACCCCCCTGGATGGGGCTGGAGTTCGAATCGTCCCCACTCCACAGTGGGGAGAATAGACAAAGTGGGACGTAATAAAACCAATCGATTGATGTTAAAATTATCTACCGGCGTGTAACACAAAATGGCGACAAATTGTACTAGATCACAAACAAAACATTTTCAAATAAACTTGGTGTATCCAAATTTTTCTGAGGCGTTTCATCTTAAGTCTCCAAAGTTAACATATATGAGCAGTGTCAAGCGGGACTCTTATCGTATCTAGAAGTCCAAATTTACGAAACGTTAAATGCAACCTAATTGATATTATTTAACGGATTTTGTATAAGTTGCAATTATACGAAACTGAAGGTGGAAAATGCCTGAAACTAATGCGCATATCCAAAGATCCTGGAAAAGGATCGTAGGCGATTTCGCTTATAAAGGGATATTGGGAGAAGAAGAGGGCGACGAGATAAAAATGTCCGCGTTGATTGAAGTTCTCATGAAGCAATGTTGCGTGAAAAGGGGTGGGCGCTAGATCCAGTGCGCATGTCTAGGCGGCCTGGAATCTCCACCTGGTCGGTGGTTGGAGTTACTCCCTATTGACGCAACAGTGTGGCATGCAAACAGGAGCCCCACTCCTACAAAGGTGTATATTATAGCTGTAAGTCCTGAATGCAACGCGCATGTACTGAAAGTGAATCAATAACATCAAATTATTCTAGATACGTCTGAACAGAGGCGTGGTTCCGTAGTTTTAATAAAAAAGCTGATAATTCGTAAAATTACGTAACTTTTAAATAATAAGGAACTGTTATTATTTATGTTTATTTTTCAATTCAGACAGTTCATACTCAACTATTCTCTATAACGATTCTTCAATTCCAACTCAAAATGGAAGGAACTCAACAACCAGAGTTGTGTTCGTTAGACGTTTGTAATATGACCTTTCAGTAAACTTAGTCGTACATGACCGATGTTCAAATTGTTTAAATATCCATATATGTAGTTTGATTTATATTTAAAAAATCCAAATACTCAGACGAAAGTGAATTGATAGGATAAAGGCATACTCGATCGGCGTACCAACCAAATAGGTATGTTCATAACTTAAGAAGACTGTTTAACTTTGCATTACATTTAAATGCAACATATCTAGAAAAATCCAATCCTTACCTACATTCTGGTGCATAAAAAAATTTAATCAGACTGACCGAGTAATAAAATCATAAAATTATAATATACAAAAAATCACTGTAATATATTTCTTTTGGACATTATTATTATTTTTTTTATAAATATGAAGTAGCGAACGAGCAAACAGCCCACCTGAAGTAGTTACTGTCGCCCATGGACATTTGTAAGCAACCTCATATGGAACAGGGGTTCTATATGAAGTCTGTCACAGATGCGCTGCTACTCCCGAGGACTGAGATGGTCGCCTCATATAAAAGTGAGCCGGCGACCAAACCCTTCCACCGAAACGCTAGAACTACTTCACGCTAGAAATAGGTGTGGCGGGGGTACTTCTCCGGTCGAAGTACATTGGTTCTACCACCAAGCAAATTATATTCGCGTGTTAATCTTTTGATAATTTTTAACTAAATGGAAAACGACTGGGGTTCACAAAAAGCACTGTCGCGTAAGTGGGGGTGCACGCTTGATCAAGTGCGCATGTCTAGGCAACCTGGGATCCACCTGGGGGTTGGGAGTTACTCCCCTATCGGGGTGACATAATGTTGGGATGCAAACTGGAGAGGGGGTTGTGGCGTCTATTTTCATAGTTATGAATCCTGAATGCAACTGCGCATGTACTGAAAATCAATCGATAACGACCGATTATTCTAGATTGGAGGGCGTGGTACAGTACTTTCTATAAGCACTAATTAACTACATACACGACGAATGGCTGCTGTTTTTTGCCACTTTTAGGCAATCTAAGTACATTTAGTGACCTCCTACAATTAGAGGGAAAAGGAACACACTCTTCCACAATTATTCAATACGGATTGATAAGTGAAAGAATAAGCAATTCTTATCGGAAATTTAGCAATTTATGTTTTTTAAATCGCCTATAAAGTATCTGATAAGATTTAACTACTGCTATTCCTAGGTTTAGGTTTAAGAAACTTACTTTACTGTACTATTTGAGTATCACATCATAAGGAGACATGCGAAATGAAAGATAGCCACGAATGAATGAACGAATTAATTAAACTAAAATGTCAAAGCGACCAATAGTTAGCAAATTATAATAATGTAACGTTTATTTAGAAAATCTAAATCGTTCGAACTTTCAATCACAAATGGACTATTCATATTTTTCGTCATAGTACACAAAAACTACGTTATATACTCACATTAAGATTTTTTTAAGCATTTGATATACAAAGTTGCAAAAAAAACTCCAATATTTAAAGTACTATAAGGACACAAATTTTAAGATAAAACGGTTTCACTACTACACTTCATGCGTCTTTGTATTGCCTGTATGACCCGGACTGAAGTATTAGTTAACGTTCAGGTACGTGGGATGGCTGCAAGGGGGGGAGGGGTAAGGGGGTTGGACAAATAAGACCTAATGCGCATGTTCCGGTTCCAGACTAGAACCTTCGACGGGGTGTGGGGCGGCAACAGGCGTGGGTGACATTGGATGCAACAGCGCATGTGTTAGTATATTTTTTCTTTTTTCAGAGAACAGTATTGAAATTTTCTTTGCCATCTGTCAATGGTATTTTTGCATATTTGAATAAGTTTTATATATATTTTATCATCTGGAATATTTTTTTTACAAAAGGCCATATTACTTTTGAAATTTAAGACTAACAAACAAGTTTAAATTACACAAAGACAACATAAGTAGAAAAGACTTACCTTTATTTGTAGAACACATTTAAAACTATTAAACAGACAGATAGAATTTTAAAAATATCTAAATAAAATAATTATCGAACACTATTATAATGAAAAATAATACTTTTACATATAAAAAAGAGACTTGTTCATTTTGAGACAGTACAAGAGAGATGTGTTCGTAGACAGTTCAAAACAAAATGGCTCTATCGACTGGGGATCTCACAAAGCTCTGTTGGATAGGTGGGGGTGGGAGCTAGATCTAGTGCGCATGTCTAGGTGACCTGGAGTCCGCCTGGGCGGTGGAGTTAGTCCCTCTGGGGGCAGCAGATCTGTGAGGTGCAAACAGGCGGTATCTTTTATTACAGCTATCGTGAATGCAACTGCGCATGTACTGAACGCAATAAATCAATAACCGATTATTCTAGATAGCAGACCGGTGTAGTAGTTTTAATAAACAAACGGAAAATATTAATTGCGACACGATTCACTATATAAGAACTATGAAGACAAACGTACATAAATACGAACACACATGTTTAAAATTTCGAATATTTGTTTGGAAGCATTAATAGATCATAATACGTGAAAATAATGCAACTACAATAATATTACATACCTACATACAATACCAAACTGAAAATCTCTTTATTTACTCAATTATAAACGAATCCAATGGATTTCACGATATGTGCACTAATAAATAATACGAAATGACGGTATAATAATGATTAAATTTAATAAATCTGTCATATGTGTGTGCCAAAAATCAGCCAAATCCGGCCAGAAGTTTCACGTAAAACAGTATAATTATCCTCACTCACTTTATGGCATTTATATTATTCGTAAGATAATAAGATACATAAAAAAAAAAAAACAAATTTTCTATAATTACCTTCATTCGTACAAGACATTTAAAATTAAAGATTCTTTAATGACCTTCATTTGTTAAAGACATTTAAAAAATAAACACCGACCTATAAGAAATAAAGATAATAAACTCACTATGAATAATAAAAATTTTAAGAATATATCGAATTATCGTCTTTGCAAAAGGAGTGTAAGCCGCCCCCCGACCAGTCGGACTGACGACTTGAAGATGGCGGGTGACCGCTGGATTCAGATAGCTCAGGACCGGTCGGAGTTGCTTTGATTAGGGGAGGCCAATGTCCAGCAGTGGACACTCAAAGGCTGATAGATAGATAGATAGATAGATGGAATTAACTTTAAATATAACTTTTGCATATCAGAAAACCACATCCAAATCATTAGTCACTTGAGTACAAATTGATCCATCCACTGGAGTTCGCTTAAAATACTGTTGTGTGAGTGGGGGGTTAATGCTAGATTTACTGCGCATGCTAAGTGACCTGGACGGTGGTTGGGAGTTACTTTGTGGAGGCGACGGAACTGAGGGGAGCAAAGAGGAGAGGGGTTCGTGATATCTATTATTATAGCTATAAAACTTCAATGCAACTGTGCATGTATAAAACAATATAAATCAATCCAATCCCACATTGAAAAGCGAGGTAGACTAGTTTCTATTCTTCCATGATATTACTAAATTCAGATATTAGTAAAATGCTATATTTTTGGAAAACGAGAGTTGAAAAATAATTCATGTCATTATTAATAAGTCTAAGCACATACCTATTCCGACTAGATTTCCCAACAAATAGAGGAGGCCTGGCCTCTTTCATGGTGCAATAATGCGGATTAATGAAGAGTAGTACGAATTACTCAAATAAGATTGAATATTTTAAAAGCGCCTACAAATCTAAAAAGAAAGTAATTATCAATATCAGATCAATAATCATATTCACAGCCGTGAATTAATTTTCAATGAAGTTAAAAGCAAGTCAATTGTTTAACGATTGTAATTAGGTGTCTAAATCAAAATGGCTACTTTCATTGGGATTCACATAAAGCACTGTTGGGTAGGGGTTGGCGCTAGATCCAGTGCGCATGTCCAGGTGACCTGAGCCTCCACCTGGGAGGTGGTGTCAGAGCAACTCCCCATGGAAGTAACAGAGATGAGCAAACAGGGGGATCACGGCGCCCACAGCTATTAATCCTGAATGCAACTGCGCATGAACAGAACGTAGCAAATCGATAACCGATTATAATAGACAGTAGGGTGTGATACAGAAGCTTTATCACCAAATCTTACAAATGTGGCTGCCAATCTTTTGTCCCATTAATTAACATTCTAACTACAGCACAATTTAATTTTAAAATGTATCTATTTGAAAGATAATATATGCAGCAATTTTTAGAAATGCTAGTTAGCTAAATTAGTCTGACTCTTGCAAAATTGAAACTTCAAAACTCTTGAAGTTGATTAAAATGGACCCAATGTTTACACACACAAATGAAGTTCTAATACTAATAAAATTTAAGAGATTAAATGCATAATGCATAAAAGCAACATACGAACAAGCATAAATATGTCATATACATACCTTCATTTATAGATGACATTGAGAAACCAGTAAGTAATAAAGTCAAGATTAAAAAAAATCATTAACTATTTACTGAATATTTAGTACTTTTTACATATCACCGAAAAACACGTGTTTAAAAGAAGATACTTGAAAACAAAATGGCAGCAACAACTGGGGTCCACATAAAGGAACATTGCGTGGGAGAGGGGTGGGCGCTTGATCCAGTGCGCATGTCTAGGCGACCTGGAGTCCACCTGGGCGAAGGTTGGAGGCTCCCGAGGGAGGCGACAGTACTGTGGTTTGCAAACAGTAACTAAAAATTCTGAATGCAACTGTGCATGTACTCATAATAAACCAATAATGACCGACAATTCTAGATAGAGGGATGTAGAGGAGGTAGAGTTGATTAAGTAATTAAGCGACAATATTCATAAAATTTGTGATTCGTATTTGTAACCTGAAAGATCTCTAAAAAAATGACAAGATGTGTAAAGTCTATCAATTCGCACTTGACCAGGGCGCTGGTCAATTCTTATTCGGAGATAAGAAACGTGTCCAGCAGGGACATAATAGGTTCACGTCCGTTATTATACATCGTGTGAAGCTGGAAGTCTCTATCGAAGAAGCTGGAAGTATTCGACTAGCTACAAAACAATCCATGTATGGATCTTTTACTATAACTAGGGGAGATTTGGAACAACTATACCACTGAGCTTCCATACGAATTAATAAAGGAAGGTATGGACTAATCAAATAGTAATCCAATAATATTTTATGATTTCTTTCCGATGATTTTAAGCAACTTCTGTTACCGTGCGTGATATAAAATTATAGCAACTACCAAAAACCATTAAGAAATTATCAATATTTTCACAGAACTTTAAATTTGAAAAAATGTCGATAGGTATAAATCCTTAAAAGTCGATAGGTATAATAGGTAATCAAGTATAATTTGCTGTTTAAATTATTATAAATACCGTTCTTAATGCTTACATTGAAATATCTTTTAAGCATCTTAAAAAGTAAGAAAAAACTTTACTAAAAACTCGGCAAGGACAGACAGTATACACTATGACACTATAGGGGAACTATTCAAGTACCGAGCTGAAATGTTAGAGTTCAGGAATATCGTTCGGGTGGGAAGGTGGAGGTGGGGATTGAAGAGCAATAAGTCCTAGTGCGCATGTTCAGTCTACGTAGACTAGAACCTTCCACTGGGGATGGGGTAGCAACAGGCGTGGGTGACATTGAATGCAAGCGCGCATGTGCAAAGTGAATCAATACCCACTAATATCCCCGACACTGGGGCGTGGCCCATCTATATAATTACAATAATAAGTTAAATATTGTGACTAGTAGTAGTAGTAGTAGTAGTATATAATAAGTTTAATATTGTGACTTTTGCCAATATTTCAATTCATAATAGCCGCACAATCTTTTCATAAATTGTTATGTAATTATGACCAACTGGACGCTCACTAAAGAGAATCAAGACAAAAAATTCTATTAAAACAACATTTTTAATATTATCAAAATCTAATTTATACTGATATAAAGTCGATTGTATTTTTGATACAAAAATAACACTTTTCGGCGATGCATTTACTCGTGTCAGTCCATATCATAAAAACGACTGCACTCATGTGATTACTCTTTCACCAATATCAAAGTTCAAGAAACGGTCACTTAACGTTGAAAACTATAAATTCCAGCTAGAATCATGAATACCAGTCGTTGGATCTCATATGCAAGGTGGTAGAACAAGTACGGTTTAACACGGGAGGTGCCATCGCCACAACTATTTGAAGCAGTTCTTGCGTTTCGGTGAAAAGTAGTTACCGACTCACTTTACAGATAGCCATGGCCACCAATGATAACTTACCATCAGGTGGATCTTAAGCTCTTTTGCTACTTATACCTTATAAAAAAATTAAGGGTTCAGTACTTACCTTCTTTTGTGGAAGACATTTGACGTAAACCGATGGATACAATACTAAGGTAATAAAATTACGAATTAATTTATTTATACTTTACATAATTGAATACAACTATTCCATATCGCGTGTTAGTCTTTAGGCTGTTCAAAACAAAATGGCTCCGTCGACTGGGTTTCTGATACAATGTTAGGTAGGTGGGGTGGATGCTAGATCCAGTGCGCATGTCTAGGTGACCTGGGGTCCATCTGGGCTGTGGTTGGGAGTAACTCCCTATGGGGCCGATAGAGCTGTGGGTGTCACGGGAGAGGGGAAGCAGATTCTATTATATCTATCGTTATAACCATGGGCGTCGCTAGGTACGGGCAAGGGGGGGGGAGCTGGGGAGCTGCCTCCCCCCCCCCCCTAGAAGGCCGGTCAATCAAAGGTATCAATAAAAAAAAATGCATCTATTATTTTCAAGAATGTGACGTTATGTAAGGAAAAATTTAAATATTACGTAAAAAAAATTCCTCCTCAAATCCCACACACACTGAAAATGATTGGACCTATCATAAACGTGAATGACTGTGAGGATGTATGTGTTTTTTTTACTTTTTCTCGCATAAACTACTGATTGGATTTGAATGATTTGCAAACAAATCTATGGTCTGGATTATCACATAGGATACTTTTTAGGACGCACTCGCTGGATAAAACTATTTTTTTATAAAGTCCCTATCTTTAAATCTTTAACGTATGATAATAAAATGAATTAAACAAGTACATTTACCTAGATGAATGATGTCGTTCAGGTGTTGAACAGAAATGTGCTGTTAATATTAATTATAATTACCATATATTTCATATCACAGACTTAAAATAAATTAATATAAAAAAGTATTTTTAAAAACAAGCTTTT
>DWNE01001760.1:0-20812 GCA_018249875.1 Cecropterus toxeus | reverse complement strand
GCCTATTTTTCCTGATAAGTTTAACTCTGGAGCATTTAAGAGTAGAGTGAACAGGTTTCTCTTGGATGGGCGTGTGGACCTTCGTCTTCATCTACATTTTCCATCAGGTGAGATGGAAGACAAACGCCTATTCCATTGCAACAATAAAAAAATTAAAAAAAAAAACCAAGGGCAATGTTAAAGGTGGTAGGTATTTATAGGTATTCTACCCTAAATTATTATTTACTAAGACATACCGATATGCCTATTTAAGCCTTCATTTACTATTTATATGCCTACAAAAATTGTCGCTGTCGTCTTAGTCATAGTCAGGGTTGACTACCAAAAAATAATTCGGTATTAAGTTCATCCCCTTGTGTTTTACCTTTAGTCTAAAGAGTTCAATACAATAAATAAGTAGAATAAACTAGATTAACGTTTTGATTTCGATTTTTCACAACTAGTGTTCCCTTTACATCAACCGTTCCCTTTGCGGGTTCACGCCGAAACTCCGACATTTTTTAATGCAAGGTATTTTAGAACATCTTGTAAATAACCTTTGAAATTAACACTTATTTTTAAATCACCGACAAATACTTCCATTTTTATTTATTTTAATATTATATTAGCTCAACGTTTTTTAAGGGAAAACCACGACAAACCGACAATAAGCAGTTAAGCGGAAAACGAAGTCCGATCGAATAGGTTGAAACTATTAAGCAAATGTCAATAGGTAGTTATTGATCACCTTGCATGCGTAATAAAATTATATTTTTTGAAAAAATAGCTACAATTAAAAACATGACAACGATATAAAATTACGCGGAAATGTTCAGTGAACACGCAACAGAATGTACATAAATGAAATATGAAAATCATTAACATACTAAAGGAAAATTTTCCTCAATTCAATATAAACAAAAAAATTGCAAACGGAATGTTGTTTTGAAACGATATCCGTTAGCGATATTGCGTTAAGGTTATTATAAGGTGGGTCAAAATGTTAAGTTGAGGCTGTTGTTCCACCGTCTGCGAAATTACGAAGTAAGGACTAAGGTCGCATCGTATAGATGCGTAGTATTGTTATAAAAAAAAAACTGTAATGAAAAAGAAAAGAAAGTATTTTATGGTCCCAGTTTAGGTAAAAAATAACACGGGAACTAAAAATTGAAAGTTTTTGGTAAATTTTAAAAAAAGATGCAAATTACAATTTTAGAGAGTGTCGTGAAATTTTCCAGATTAGATTTATTCAAATCTAGGACTATAATTTTAAGATATTTTCTCAAGATAAGCTTTAAAATTAAAATTAATATTGATAATAATCTATAATTGCATCAATATCGGAACTAAAGGTGAATTCCAAATTTCAACACAATCGGACACTGGCTAGTGGGTTAAATTCAACTTGCAAGGTTTCACCTAAACATGCAAGTTAAACCTTTTAATAATTAAAATTACAAAAAAGCTCAATGTACGTACGGAACTTGGCAGGCGCTACAAAATGACGGGAAGATAACTATAACAATTGTCATTTCCTTAATTATAATGATTGAGATTATCCTTTACCGCAATAATTTCATCGCAAGTACTCTGCGATCAGACACATGTCTTATACTACACGTACATATCTTGGACCAATGAATCATTTTAACGGCAACCTTGTAGCGTGGGGACATAAAAACCGGGGAAAGGAAATTCCTTGCGTGTTCCTTATCTGAAAAGGACCACTTTATTAGCTACCTGTACTAAGTAGGGCAGTCAGAGACATTAACTGGACGTGATTAATTAGAATTTCTTTAATAACTCTATTTTAAAGAACCCTTCGTGCGGCGATACCATTCCCACATTTCCGTTTAATATTACTGTTCAGCATTATTTTTGTTTTGAAGGGTATGGCAAGTTAAATACTAAAGGAAAGGAAAGGAAAGGCGTACAAACTTAGGCTTTAGGAGCGGACGCGGCTGTATCCAATTTAGTACGTGAGGATTTGTGTTTTTGCGTGAAGGAGTTATTCCTTCATAAAACTATTGATTGGATTTAAAGGAATTAACACATAGATTATAAGCTAAGTTAAGAGTCAAAACCTACCTAGCTGAAATAAAGTAGGAAGTCTGCTAATAACTTCTACGTTTAAAAAATTAAGACGTGATTTGCATTTGATCGTCGCAGCTTGCATAGTGACATATTTTAAATGGCGCCAGGAAACAGAGGAAAAAGGGGCGGGAGGGTCAATTTTTTTACTATTACGACAATATGGGTATCCAATGAAAGCTATACATCCTATAGCTATAAATCCAAAAATATATATATTGTACTTTTACTTGACTATTTTGAAAAACTCATATAAGTGTTAAATTAACCACATATCATTATGAACAAAAAATTCGTTTTAAGCAGTCGGGTTTTGTGTTCTAATGTTTTTAACTATGTTACTAGTTTTTGACGTTTTAAATGTTTGTTCACTTTTCTTTTAGCGTTGGGTGTATTTACCCCACTGCGTCAGAAGGAACGTATTCGCTGTTATATTTCTCCACGGGTACGGCATTCGGCAACACTATAATCGTGATTGAAAAACCACTACCGTCGTTTTACGCAGCTAACATTGAAATCAATTTCGACTATTTGGTTTATGGCTCGTAAAATAAAAATAAAAAGCAAATAGACGTTTTGTTAACTGCCACCTGCTGATTTAATTTGCAATAATGTAGGTACTCTTATCGCGAAAACCTTTAAATCTGCGTAAGGTTTTTTGCCTATTCGTGAAACGTGTCTGCCTTTTTATTTATTATTGAATATTATGCCCATTGCCTATAGGACTACCTATGTACAACATTTTTACAATTTTTATAATTTACAATTGCCATTTTTTAGTAAAGTAAATTCAAATATGTCATTGTCTTAGGTTATTTAGATATGCACTGGGACAAATCAAAAGTTTTTTCTTATAATTTTTTCACGGGATAATTATAAAATATGGCTGAACACCACAGGTTTAGTATACGGGGATGAGACGACGATAATCCTAGAATCTTTCTCTCCACTGTTTTAAAAAGTGTTAGAGTAAGTAGTAAGTTAGAGTAAAGTAAGAAAATCTGCAATATGACATAATAGTGGAATATACATAGGTACACGGATTTGAACACAACGAACGTGCCTGTACTTTACAAAAGCTGTGGGTGTATTAATAAATTACCTATCTCTATTTGCATAACCTCTTTCATCTGGGAAGTCGGTTAAAAAGTGAAAATCGTCTAAGAAACTTCTCCTTTGTTTTCTATAATAGTCTCAAATCTGTAAATTTTACAAAGAACTGTTCTTTATAACCTTGACGGAGAGTGGTCTCAATCCTTCTCATGTTAGATGGTTGACGATGATATTATTCTTAACATTTCTATTTTATTATATAAGCGCCACTAGATGGGGGGAGGGGGTCGTTTTCGCAACGCGGAATCGAACGCATCGAGGGCACGCAACCGGTACAGCCTGCTGGTAGCAGACCTGTAGGGCTGGCGTACTTCACTGAATAATTTGTGTTATGCTGGGATCAAACAATGATCTTTAGTCATACGGTATGCTGTGTCATCGAAAATGAGCAATCTGAATATCTATATTAATATTTAAAAATGAGATGGTATGTCAGTCACACAAACACTGGTCTGATTTAATTGAAATTTTGCATGGATGTAACTTATTCAGCTTGGCAGTCTATAAGCTACTTTCAATTTCGTTCATTTTCGCTATGAAAAGATGGAGATTATCTTAGATACATTACTGCACTGTTTGGTTTAGGTCCTAAAATTAAATGTTTAGGAAAAAAAACTAAATTTTTGTAACGTTGCGAAGCGCCGGTACTTTAGGTAGTCATATACTAAAATTCTTAGGATGTTTCAGATGAAAACTTCGGCGTTGTATTCACTATCAGATCCTTTTGAGACCCACTATCGTAAACCGTATACCTTAGCATTTTTTTGTCCAATCTAAGCAATTGAATCTCGTACATATTTTTTTTGAGTATCTTTGAAGCCCACTGATTATTGGAAATACGAGTCCAAAAGGTAAAGTAATCAATACGTCACCACGTGATCACAATAAAATAAAATTTGAGCAGGCTCAAATCATAGTGATTTGAGTCTGCTGATGACAGCCCTATGACGGCTCAGGACAAGAAAAGTAGAGGGGACTCGTAGAAGGCCGATGGAGGGGTCGTAAATAGGTCGCAGAATTCCACGCTGTTTGATTGACGATCTTATGAATGAGGAGATTAATATTTTATGTAATTTAGGTAGCAAACGGGATTAATTGGATATTAGAATAAAGTCCACCCATTGCATGAAATCACCGTCTCTCATGGACATCAATAATTAATCAAACCCAAATGGAATTATCGTACTTAAAGTCTTCAATGTGTTTGATAGGCCCGCAGATAATGGAATGCAGACAGAACAAATTTACACTATCGAAAGTATAAAGAAGAGAGTTAATGCAGTAATAAGTGGTGCAAGTACGTAATCAAAAACTGGAAACAATATCCGATGTGTTTCAAGTTACATTTGGTATTCCTGAAGAATGTGGATGTTTTACTAGAACACATTAGAGCCGCGTTTCCCAAATTGTGGGTAGCAGCTCATTGTTCTTTTGTATACAGTTAACATTAAAAAATATTATGATGTAATTAAATAAATATTGAGTTAAAAAAAATGTTTTACAATGCTTTGTTTGTGTCTTATTTTAATACAGTTACGTTTTCCGGACATTAAAATCTGTTTTTACCCTGTAAAACGTGATTTACTGTTTTGGTCCGCGCCCATCATGACCGGGCCACGCCATAATAAACTTTGGGAAGCGCTGCATTACAGTAATCATTGCAATCATAAAATAAGAATAAGTGTGTCTGACGGGTAACAAAATATTCCACTTAGTTTCTACAACAAAAGTTAAGACTTGAAATTGAATTCTTTGCAATAAAATTTCGCATTATAAAATGTCCCTATTCATAGCAATGATGCTAATTTATTGCGACAGGTGCAATAAACTTGTTTTTCCTATTAATTGGAATTATTCAATATGAAGGTATATTGGAGAGAATGTGCTTCATTGATATTAATGTATAAAGTTTTAATAATTTATACCTATTATAAATTTACCAACAAATATCTTTAAATAATATAGCTATAAAAAGGTAATTCTACTTTTTTATTATAAAATTATTTTGAAAATAATTGCTGTTTATTTTTATCCAAAGAATCTCTTAACTCAAACAAATCTCCCCTGGGAAAGCGTGGGATTCGACTACCGGTCCTCCTAAGTGGGTGTTCGAAATTCTTACCACCATACTAACTCGATTAAGGCATTGTAAGTACTAGGTGATATTAAACAATAAGTTACCGTAAGCACAAGATCGCACAAAACATGGCCTAACCGTCACTACCTATATTTGTCAATAGGTAGACTTATAACTTAATAGACGCTTGAAAATAGAATGAGAAAAAACGTGACCGGAAATTGCTTTGTGGTTCTGTCATAGAGCAAACGTTCTGTAAATTATTGAAGGATTGTCTATTAGTATTTGTTTTAAAGAATTAACGTCTAGTATAGTATAAATATGTAGTATTTTTTATAGAATTAAAGGATTTTCTAGTAATATTTTTTTAGAGAACTGAAGGACAAAACGAACATGTATTCTGGTGGCTGATAACATGACTATTTTATATTGTGGTCATAACATTGTGGTAACTCATTTGAGGGTATACTGAATCAAGGTGTACGATTAAGCACTAAGAAAAGTCGGTAAAATAGTAGAACACGTAGGATACTACCTTTATTTATAATTAAATTAAACAGGCAATAAATGATGTAAGTTGATGATTAAAATTTTTCAAAATAGATAATTGAATACATACTTAGACCCTACAGTCACGTCAGATGTCGCCACAAAAATTATACTATGTAGTTATTATATCTTCTAAACAAATGACCGTCTTAAATGATTTTCGCGACACAGCTCTACACCGAAATAAAAAGGCTAAATTACTACACTCCAACCACGAAATGTTTTACCACCTTTCTTCTATGCTTGCGTTCAGCTCTTCTCATGCTCAACAGTCAGAGAATATTTACACAAAACTTCAGCTTCGGTCACAAAAAGTAACCTATGTAATATTTGGTCAAAAAACATTTAATTAGTAGTTTGGTATTTACAGTAACACTTAAAATCATGTGGAAGGTAAGCTCGTTTGACTACATAATAAACATATTCATTTAGTACAAACAGTTACAACTTATTTAGGATAATGATGATAAATGACCATTCACATGACTCATTCGTACATAGGGTTGTCATATTTTCATCGACAATATATAATATTTTCCAAAGTCAACTATAAAAACACATACATAAAAACTAAAGAATTTATGGACAAAACATAACATGTAGACAAAAATATTGTTATTTTACAAATCTGCATTTTTTACACTTTCTATTTTTATTGTTTCAAGTAAAAGTGACATGCTTATATTAAAATTAATGTAAAGACGCTTTCGTAGACTTAGGATTTGAAACTGATAGATTTATTTGTTACATTGTGGTTTCGAAAATATAGTACTTTTGGATTATTTATACAATATAATATAGTACGCAGACCCGAAATATAGTACAATACAAGTATAGTACGACTATAGTACGTGTATAATTATAGTACGATTGACAACCCTATTCGTACACTCCATACTTGTGTGTTTATTTCTAAGAAATACGAAATTCGAGCCATTCAGCCCAATTCTTTGCAAAGTTCCAAACCTCGGAATTTGATACCGGAGGACTAAAAATAAAGAATTTCATTTTTATATGTAAACGACGAAAGGTGAACTAAAGAATTTTGCAGGTGTTAATATTAATCGAGTCTCGATCGAATACCTTTGGGCTAACGTATTTATACCGTTAATGTGTTTTTGTTTTTTAATTTTATTAACAGACTGAAAAGCAAACGGGCATGCAGTCCACCTGATGGTAAGTGGTAAATACCGCTTATGGACATCTATAAGCAACTTCATATAGAACAGGGGCTATATGCGGTCGATCACAGATGCGTTGCTACTCCCGAGGACTAAGATAGTCGCCTAATTTATAAGTGAGCTGGCAACCACGCCCTTCCAGCGAAACGTAAGAACTGCTTCACGCTAGAAATAGGTGAGGCGGTGGTACTTCCCAGGTCGAACTACACTGGTTCTCTCACCTGGAAGCTGGAAATAGGTGTGGCGGTGGTACTCCCCCGGGAGTAAGTTGTGTAAACCTATAAAAGTTTATAATAACTTATTATTAGAGGTTCGAAAAACTTTGAACCCAAACCCGCGTAGGAGGCTGACTGGCCACTAGATTTATACTTACTTTCTTAACTGTAACCACAAAAGATTTTTGTGTATATTTGTGTGAACAATTCAAACATTACAATGCATCGATAAAACACATTATTTGTATATATACGTATTATACGTATATGTAAGTATTTAGGTACTTAATTTATTTCTTTATCGTAAAACACAAACAGGGCTTTCAGCTCAAATGATTGAATGATAAAGGCACGGCTTAATATGTATAATTATTATCTTTGATGCAGTTTTCGGAATCGAACCGGCCACCAGTTCGGAATGCGGCATGACTAACACGATCTCAGGATCCACCTAGAATTTTCACGCTGACTCAAAGCCAGAAGGAATAGTCACGAGTCAAGATTCCTTTGCAATTTTGTTTTTTTTTTTTCAATTAAGTTAAAAAGTCATTATTCCTTCTCGTTCAAAAACTCTCGATTTATACTGAAACTTATATCCGAAACCTGGTTCTTTACACACAAATCAATGAATTTAATCTTCAGAATAACTCTTTGCTCTGGGATTGCGTATACTCCAAAAAAAAACAAAACAAATATTTGACGTGGCCTCAAAAAAAAGAAATATAACCATAGACTATTAATACCAAACTACAATAATAATCCTTAATCAGACCAACTCTAATTTTGAAATACTAATCGCATACTAAGGCGTACGAAAATCAAATAAGTAGTCTCGCTTATCTGCAAACTTTCTTCTATCACGAGATGACAATATCTCTTTAGTCGTTGATAGCGAGCCATAAGCGGCGCCAGCGACCTGTTCCCGCCAAGTGACTCACGCGGTAATGGTTTCGCGGAATCGAATTTCGAACGCCCGGCGAGACCGTTGCGAAACAACGTATCGTGTTATGATTTTGACTTTCGTTCGAGTTCGTGTCTGTGACGTGGGAATGAAAATGTTTTGCTTGGTTGTACCTTATTAAGAAGAATAAATTAGG
Source organism: Cecropterus toxeus (assembly GCA_018249875.1). NCBI lineage: Eukaryota > Metazoa > Arthropoda > Insecta > Lepidoptera > Hesperiidae > Cecropterus > Cecropterus toxeus. The sequence continues at coordinate 12,510 of DWNE01001760.1, read as the reverse complement.
TATGATGATGTTGGCGCTACCGATAAACTAATATTGACGAAAAGTCAAAAAACTTATGTTCAGTAAATCAAACAGAATAAGAAAAAGTATATGTACAAAGAGTACAAGTTGAACAAGAGTAATAGGAGATAGACAATAGAATAGGAGGAATAGACAACACGTAATTGCTATAATAGTAATACTACGATTCTATGATGTTTCTTACAAGAAATCTTCTAATGCAGAAATCTTAATAAATAATAATTTATGTTGTTTATTGCCATTTACGAGTACGACTTAAGTACCAATGCTCATAAGCAGAAGGTTTGATGTTATAAAATTGTAGAGATCCCCACAGAGTGTCATTCTAAAAAGTCTGATCTAGTTTGATTTAACTTTGTTAGGTTCCATTTTAATCTAATAAACAATTTTTCTTTGATTTGGCTGCAATAAGCGCCTATCGCCATTGTAAAAAAAATCTGATGTATCCTTACGATAACCTGGCGGCTTCGGGTACGCCATATCGTAGGGTAAATACCCCACTTCGAGAACATCTGACATAGACGAATCGTGATCGTTTAACTATAATGATACGATTCGAGGTATGATATACCAGGACACCATAAACCCTTACAGATTTACCGACACAGCATTTTCCCGTGTTACGAAACCTATTTCGCAGGTCAGGTGAGCGTCGACGGTCGGCATTTCGAATTTCATCCGTTCACGTACATTTTGACCCCGAGCGCGTTGCGACAGCAAAAGTAAGAGGCTGGATGCATGGCCGCGCCGCAGGCTGCAACCATTACTTTTTAAATTATTTTTTAATACGTATCAACATTACGCGTTTAAATTAATAAAAATAGATTATATTATTATATATGACTTATAATTGGTGTTTTGGTTGTATAGTTATAACTTGCTATACTTACCAGGTGGTATAACCAGTATAGTTCGACCGGGGTGGTACCACCGCCGCACCTATTTCTAGCGTGAAGCAGTACTTGCGTTTCTGTGGGAGGGTGTGGTTGCGTGCTGACTTGTATTTGAGGTGAACATCCTAGTCCTCTGGATCAGCAACGCATTTGTGATCAACTTCAGATAGAAAACCTGTTTTGTATGAATTTGCTTATGGATGTCCATGGGCGGCAGTGACCACTAAGCATCAGATGGACTGCATGCTCGTATGCTACTTCAGTCAAATGAAAAAAAAAACTTGTACATGTGGCTCACCTTGCTATTTTGCATATGAACCTAGTACCCTCTCCAAGATTAATTAATACAAACCAACTCCCATGCGCTTTTTATGTATTTGTTCAGATTATTATTATTAAACAACAATTCCTGACTGTCTGTACATTTCCGCACGATTCATCAAGTGCAAATAAATAAATCAATAATGACTGGCTCTACAATATTATGTACTCATGCTAATTAAAAGCTTTTGTATATTGTAGGAGTTTTTTTTGTCACGGTTAATCACATGAGCTGACCAAGGAGCTCGAACACTGATAAATAAAATCATAATACGCATAGCCCATGGGTTTTGTTTATCTGAGTGAACACGTGAACACATGCAGTTGAACGGATGACTGCTAGATGCTAATATTTATGTGCGCTTCCGTGGTTGCAGGGGACGTGATCTTTAGTGGTGTCGAAGGTCTAATTTGACACTTGCCTGGTGTAGTATGGTGAAAAATGCTCCAGGCCTCCCCAAATGGACAGATTTAAAATTTAAATTTAATTGAAAGAAACTACCACCTATAAATAAAGAGATTGGCACCCTAACGAACGGACGGAACGTGTGATAAAAAACATTCATGGATTTCATTCACTGCACTTTGAAAGTTGTATAAAATTGTGAATGGTCAATTATAACATCGCGAGCTAATTAATAACCTTGTGCTTAATGTATTAATAGCGCCTGCAGCAAAATAAAATAACTTGAGAGCGATCACATGTTAATAAACAAGGTTTAAACACGATTTCAATTAGCAGGCAAAGTTTAATCCGGTTTCGAAATTCCTGAGTCGCAAACCCTCGTGCCTACTTCAAGTACATTCATAAGAACTGAGATTCCAATCAATTGCTGCTTAGGGTTGCCACTATTATCACTGATATACACCCAATGCTGGGATCGGGTAGTTTCGATTAAATAACATGTATCATTTTTCAACAGAATTCGTAGAGTTCACATTTTTAACGCTGTCTAGATAGTTTCCCTGATGGTAAGTTCCATGTGGCCCCTACTGTCCATAAGGGATATGTCTAAAGCCCTTGTCCATAAGATATGACTTGTTTAACAGCATATTTAACAAAGTACCTACAACAAAATAAATGCACATATTTAATAACAGTATCTGTAGTTGATCTATTTTTAAGTAGGACAACTACATAGTATCTTGTTAATTAGCCACTATTCCTAATGGGATACTTCGAAATTTCGAAATCCTATTTGAGGTCCATTAAACATATACTGCTATTCTTGAGAATTGTTTACAGTAAGCAAACATAATCCTATAGTTATTGCTAAAAGTAAATTTTCAATTGCATAAAGTTATCGCTGACAGCAAAATTAGTTCAAGGGAATATTATACTCATTTTAAACAATTGTATTTACTTTTTTTATTTCCCTGTCTATCTATTAACCGTCTATCGAATCAAAAAAGTTTCGGCTAAATCAAGTGTTTATTTATTTGTTAAATATTTTCAAATGTCATTCTGAGTCATGTGCTTAGTGATTTAACAAGGCTATTGTCGGTATCGCTTTTTTCGATTTGATTACACTGAACATAACAAATTAATATTCAATTGCTTGAACGGAGGAATTCATTAAGTATACCTAGATTTTCACACTTGTGCGATATCTACCAAAGTGTCGACCTCCACCAAGTCGACGTGACGTCTAACAAAAATTCCCCCTAAATTTAGAGGAAGATTTTAATTCTGGGAGTGGGTAATTTTTACGACATAAAATTTTAGACAAACAGCCAGAATACTTAGTTTGGCGACCTTTTTTTCAGCGTCATGTAGCAGACTCAAGAACTTTGTAGTTTTGCGACCGATTAAAATATAAGTTTAGCTTTTTTTTCACCGAATATTTAAAAACCGAATGGAATTTGGGTTCCCTTTTTTTAATTGTTTTAGGGAGAAAGTTTTCAGATAGTTGCCAACATTGCATAGCAGTTATTGTCTATGACTCAATGTTAAAAACAATCTGGTTAAATATATACCATTAAAAAAAACAAACTGAGTTCGAGTGTCGAACCTTCTCAGTTCGATGCTGTTTTCCGATCCGGTGGTGATGTAAGAAAAAATATCGTAACTGACAATTCGTAAGTACCCCGTGGGCCTATACAGAAAATAAAGACTTCATAACAGATGGTAGCCCTATGCTCCGCGGGATTATTATCGCTCGCGCGACACAAATCCGTTATAACGATATATAAGAATATTATAATACGGCGGTATCGTATAACGGTCGCGGATCGCGATACCGTGTCGCGTGCGGGAACTGTGTCACAGCACTACCGCTAGGGTCATAGTGATGTGCTCCAGTAGCGAGGGTCAATGGTGTTATTGCGCTAAGATATTGACATTAAATTGCAGTAAAGTGTAAAAGGTTGCTATTTTGTGTTTTGCGAGGAAACGCTTAAATTACCTGCTGGCTACACCAAGCGCGGTCATGGATGGGTATTTTAGCTTTTTTATAGCTGGACCTAACGATAAGGCAGACGGACTATCTGATGGAAAGTAGTAAATGCCGTCATGGACATTTGCAACATCAATGGAGTCGCAAACACATCGAAGAAGAGCTATTTTTGAACAATGCTTTAGTATTTCTTCAGAAGAATTTCATTGCACGATGGCTTTTCATATCCCATTGTCATCGTCACCATCACTGTGGAAACTAGGGACGTGGGCAATTACATAACACATCAATCATAAGAATTTCTATTCTTTGGAAAGCTACATTACTAATAAGTTACTAATGTGGATACATGTTCATACATTAATATGTATTTTGGGCTAATGGACGAAGGGCGGCAGATGGACGACAATGAGCATCGAACGCCAGGTGAACTACATCACTGTCAACTAACAAGTTATTACGAAAAAAGTATTGATACTTAAAATAACATTATTATATGAGGTTAACGAACGAGGCCACAAAATAAGTTTTTTGTCACTTAGCAAAGAATACAAACCCAAACAGTAATTAGTCTGGTCATAAGTTCTATAACAAATTAAAAATGTTAATAAAACGTATACCTATGTATATATTCATTTAAATATCGGTAATGAAAATAAATGAAAATTAAAACGTAAACCTACGTATATATTTATTTAATAATTAAAGTAGGGCAATAAAAAAATATCAAAATGGCAACCTTAGGCTTTGGTAAAACCTAGGCAACACGAGCCTCTATCTGTCAGATCATGATACTTATAGATTTACGCACTGTTTATTGATTTAACGAGAGAAATAGTGTCGACGCATCGTTAAGAGCAAATCATCTAATCTAATACTGACTATAATTTGTAGTCCAATCGGTTCAGATCTAGGCTAGACAAGAGTCGGTATTCAGTTCTTGTTAAGTCGAAAAAGCTGGCTTAAACCGCTGTACTTCTTTAAATCCAATGTAATAGTTTAATCTTGCCACAAAACAATGTAAGACGGTCTCTTGATACAATTTGGCTGAAGTCTTAATCAAATTTTCATAAAAATAAGGCTTTGTGACTCAATGATAAGGCATTATGATGACCATGTTGTACTTTCCTGACCACTTGCAAAACTATTTAGCGCTTTAAGCGTATTTCTCGTCCTCTTACTTTTAATTTTAAGGTCAATAAAAACAAATAACTCGAGAAGAAAAGTAAATTATTGTGCCTTTCATGCGTGCATAGGAAAAAATGTTTTTCTCGATCTAATTTCATTGTTAATCCTGAGGACTAAGTTGTCACCCCTGTGGTAATTGTCCCCAAAGACTTCGTCAATAAGCGTTCTCAATCCTGAAGACTAAGTCGTCACAACCTATTCACCCACGAGTAACAATAAGGTATAAATTCGCACATGTGTCGTTCGTTTGACCATTAAGCTTAGTCCAAGTTGGCGTGGTTTATTTGCATGCATTTCATTGGAAGGACGCCGCTCGCATACCGACGCGGATCATGAAGTAACTTAGGAGATTTCCTGTATCAAGTACACGTATAAAGAAAATCCTCTATAATATCAGTAAGCCTAATTAGAAAATAATTAAAATTGTTAAAATTTTACTGCGTAATGTTATTTTACAAAAAAGTATCTTAATAATAATCTATACTAATATTATAAAGCAGTAGAGTTTGTTTGGTTAAACGCGCTAATATCAGGAACTCCTTTTAAACATACTAAAATTTGCTTTCATGATACGCATATAAATTGAAGACCGCGTAATTAAAAAGATGACCCTGATGACGTCAATTGAAACGGGAAAAGAGAAATTCAAATTTCGAACAAATGAGAGGCCTTTGTTTAGCGCATTATAATCGGATATCTCACTGTCACATTTAACAAAAAAAAATGTTATTTGAGATACTTAATTTAATTTGTAAACTATTTACCCGCCTCTTCAACATTTCTGTTAGAATGTACTTAAACTTCAAGTTGAAGTTTAACTATTCAACTGATGAAGTTCAACTACATTCTAACAGAAAGGGTGAAGAGGCGGGTAAACACTTATGAATAAACAATGACGTATCGTTTCTACACATTCCCCTTGGCCCTGTAAAAACAGTTTAAAAAACCTAGCCGATGCAATTGCAAGGGTGTAGACTGCAGAGACAAAGGAGGCGTCTATATAAAATCGATTTAACAATCCCTCCTCGAATTCCCTTAAATGTTAATTTACTGCAGTTCTACTAAGCCCGTAATAGCAAAATTATATAAGTTTATATTAGAATAAAATTCTTATTTTTTCTTTTTAAGGCCTTGGCTTCTTGCCTTTTACTTTATTAACTATTTATGAACCTTAATGAGTTAATAGAATAATAGTGTGTTTTTGTGCTATGCGTTCATGAAAACCGCTAAACAATATTGGCAAACAGTCGCTAGGTCTTACAATTCAGTGGCCTTAACCGATAAATAAAATAGAAACCCAAACATACGCAAATTTCAGAAGTTTAAAAAAACCAAATGCGTAGATACCCAAGGCTGTTAGAGAGAGAGGAACGCTCCACAACATAGTACGAAGGTCCCTGCTCCGGCAGACGCTCTGACTCAGCGGCCGCGCTTCCGCCTGATAGCAAGGTCACCGGCCGCGCACACACGCGCGCCACACAACCACAGATGAAAGTAGTGAGAGTACACTCGCGTGCAACGGTCGTACTGTTTTAATGGCGGCGCGTTCGATTTTTCAATTCGAAAATCGAATTCGACGAAAAATATTTATTTACTTAAGTAACACTGCAATAACAATGTAGTATTAAAATTTCGATATAAATAAATAAAACTTAAATTCTATTTATAAATTGAAATAAACAGTAATTTATGAATATTGATGGACTAAATGTAACTAATGAGAGAACTGTTTGCATATATTTAGCGTATTAGATTAACGCAAAAATAACGGTATTTCAGCCGTTCAGCTAAAAAGATTTTTAAAAGTTGCCTAATTAATCTACAGACAATAATTAATTTGCATATTTGGGGAAACTGCCACTCTCTATTTTTTAACAACTTTATATAATTATTTTATACAGTTTCTATTACAATTACTTAGACTTTATAAAGGTATAAAAACCGTCTCAATGACACACACAGACACAATTTCGGCGTGAAAGTAGTGAGAGTACGTTCAAACAACGCCTTTGTCGGCTGCGAGGTAATTTAAATCCTTTCTGCTAAGTGCATTCGATTTTTTAAATCAATTACGTCGACGGTAAAGAGAGCATTTTGTAATAGGAGCATTTATTGTCAATAGAAATTTAATATTGAATTGAAAGCGTTTATATTTTTTGTCGTCTAAAATTGTAGGTAGGTAAGTATATCTATCTACCTCATATAAGTATGAGGTAGGTATTTTCGAAATAGGCGAGACGATGGTATCTCCTTGGTCGAATTTTACTGGTACTATCTAGGTACTATACCTTTAAGTTTTTTATGGTTTATTATTTAATAAGTGAATGTAGATAGTTTAGATTCCCAATAAACGAGGAGAATTATGTTATGAACGTAAATGATACACCTTCAATCTCTTAAATAAGTAAATCTAAAACACTTCCATTATTATTAGCATTATGCATTTGATATTATCGCACAAATCTGTTAATTAAGCAGTTGCTTTAGACGAGAAACGACTTAGACCGCTAACGCAAGGATCTATTGCTCTGACGAAATTTAGAAAGTGTATTTGCATTACGAGCCTATTATTTACTTCGTCAATGGCTTCAACAATATGAAACAGACGGTTTATTCAAAGCTGTGTATAAATGTACACAGTCAAATGGAACGGTGAACGGCGTTTAGTTTTAGAATTCTAATGCACCAACATACCTATCTACATTCCATTGCATCTATTCGCACGTACGTATCAAGGTAGTGACAAAATGCCAAGAGACCGTCAAAACAAGTCTATTTCTGTTGAAATAAATTCGAGGTCGTACGAGATCTGCAGTCGAATTGCCACCATTTTTATATGCTGTGCCATTTTTTACGCGCGTCGCGAGTCCGCGGCGTTCGAGTCAAAAGCAAGCGCCGGTTTATGGGTCATATAATCGCACGTTGGAATTAAACGAATATGAGGACGGTAAGTTTATACAAACGAGTCTTCACCCCTTTACTATAGAATTTCCTAAGATATCCCTAATTCATTCGTTGACGAGGTTTCCGATAAATTCGAATATTTTGCAAATCTAAGCTGTGAAATAAGTATCGAATATAATTCTGACGTGCCTACTTATCGCTTATACACAGAAAAAATCAAATTTAGCTGTGAAAATTCCCACTCCACATAAAACTGGCGTTCTATCTGAAGTCGATCGTAAATGCGTTGCTACACTCAAGGACTAAGATGGGGATGGGGGAAGAGGAAATAGACTCCTCAAATGAAAGTGAGCGGATATAAATCTTGCGAATATTATAATCGAATTATATAAAACGTAACGCTTAATTAATACATAAAAATGTGGCAATTAACATAAAATGTGACGCGTAACAGAATGTCTGAAAAATGTGACGCATAACACCAAAATGTGACAGCAAATGTCTCTCATACGTCGATAAAAAAGTTTAACTTCAAAAATATCGCCATATACAAACATTTGAAATTACATAACATATCCCACATAATACAGAGTGCGTGAAGAATTCAATGTGGCTTAGTTTGAGCTGACATAGGACAATGGTCCACGCTGCGCTATTTTTCAGCCACTCCCTATCCCTGTGCCGACGAACGGGAGTAAAGAAGAGTATTTCCCAACTCCCTTCTTATTTTTAATAAGAGTATCCTTTAAGGCTACATTTGCACTAGCATGTGTGTATGTATGTGTGCGCGCGCGCGTGTTTGTGTGTGTACTGTACGTGTACTGTTTCATGCTATTTATTTGATTACAACACGTAGGTATTAGATAACTGAAATTGGGAAAAAACTAGGACTTTGATGTTGAACTGATGTCACGTAACGGTACATTCTTACTGCACTTTGATCTCGCCAAATAAACTAAAAACAGTAAACAAGTTGATTTTTTATAATTACCTAACTGTGCCTTGCGGTTTTACACGTTTAAAAAAAACTTAAACGAAATTCAATTAAAAGTGTTATATCTTTCAATACAACAGATGGATTCTAAAGAAATAAAGAATAAATGTTACCTAAAGATGTCTACTATAAAATATTTATCAACCATATCAATTAGTATCTATCTAGTTTACATTTGACTCGATTTCAAACACAGACAACAAACAAAACATCTTAAAAATTAAAGAAAATTCTTATACTATAACTACATACTACTAAATTTATTATACTATACTCTTTTATATACTTATACTCTTAACTATCTTTTTGCAAAATGTTGCGTACAGACACGCGCAACGTTTATTTTTATTATTTATAGATAACATCTATCCATGGAGTCAATAACATTACAGCATCGTGACCTAACCACTAACTGTAAAATTAATGGCTAATTACTGCAGTAGTTCAGCGATTAATCAATTCCATCCGGCTTAGAGCTAACAATGAGCGAGCCGAGATCCTATTTCGACATTCATTTTGTAATTAAACCACAGACATAGCTATGTATAGTATTCATAGGAGTAGCTTTAGCTTTGTTAAGGGGGAGATAGTGGTAGTTGGCGAAAAAAAGATCGCCTAGTCTCAGACATTTTTTTAGGATAGTGCACCCTACTGGCACTTTCCCGCGACCTATATCCTATGTTCGACCACCAAGGGTGGAGCGGTCATCATACCGATTTAACGCGCAGCGAGTCCCTGGTTCGATCCCCGGCCAGACACGCATGTGAATGACGAGTTTAGATTTCTGTTCTGGGTCTGGGTGTTCGTATATTCGTCTTTGTGTGTCCATGGCACCCACGACACAGTAGAAAATCCTATTGTAGGGCTATGAGGGTAGAAAGCGTCTTTTTTATGTGTTAATCAAGCCATAAACTATCTGTGTGCCAAATTTGATCAAAATTCAATCAGTAGTTTTTGCGTAAGAGTAACACACATACATCCTTACAGACTCGCGTTTATAATATTTATAAGATTAGTTAGAAATAAATAGACTCCGAAATATGTCGAAACAAATTATAAAGCATTTTTATGAAGTTTTCTTCCTTATGCTAAATAGCGCACATTGGGTTTTTTCACCTATAGTATTATAAGAGACTTATGATAGTAGGTATTATATAAATATACAGTACTATTTTTATCACTATTTTTAGGATAAAAGTGTAGTCCACTCCGAGTAAAGTCTATTTCCATGTCTATGTGTCTTGTTGGTGTCTCCCAATTAGTGATAATTATAATATGTTTAGTTTTTAACAACAAGTTAATATCAGGACATCGAAAGTAACTTTTGCAAATTTTTGTAGCCTTCTTATCTATCCACATTTCTGTAACAAATTATCCCGACAGAACGTAAATTGTCGTCGTATTCTCGTGTAAGATTTTAACGAATACTTTACTAATCAAAAGGTGTTGGAAGTCAAAGAGACTTACGAATCTAGTAGAGGAGAATTTCAACACGGACATTTCTATTTGTTACTATGTGCTGCGAATAAACACGCGGTAAGCGAATGGTTCACGTAAGATACGTGATTGCGATACAAATTTTAGTCATGTCTGTATACGTATATTATGTTCCTTTTGCTTACGTAATATTTGTAATGTTACCTTAATTATATGCACTTTATCTGTGATTATAATTTTCATAATGCTTTGATAACAGTTCTATAGTTTTGAAAGTTCGGTAATGCACTGCAATTTTACTTCAAATGTCGTTTATTTTTTTCTTACTAAGATATTCAAAATAGGCAAATAGCCTTCACTGAATACGCATCATGCTGTAAAAACAGAGTTTTTTGGTTGACAAAATATGCTAGCGTGCTAAATTCTACACGCTATAGTTAAAGTCGATATTTTGCATGTTTCTGAATCTTCCATAAATATTCCTTTGACAACTCTTCACAAATGGACTTCAGAAGATTCGCAATATTTTTATCAAAAGTAGTTGGATGAACAATCATATGTTTGATTTTAGTTTTTTTTATCACATTGAAGTACCAAACGAGCATGCAGTCCACTTGTTGCTAATGACAACGGGAATCAGGACCCTCCGGGCAACAATAATCGCTGTTCATCTGTAAAAATCGACACTATGGAGCGCTTTCAAAAACTCTTTATAACTCAATATCTGTTAGGGATTCCGATCTAAAAGTATGTTCCAAATTTTTTTTTTAATATGTATTTTTGAATAAAAAGAAAAGAAGCAAAAAAGAACGTAAGGACTTACGTGCTGATGATTGTTATTTTACATTTTTTTAATGCCGGTGAAACCGCGGCCGTAGCCAGAATTTAATATAAACCAGTCGTAATAAAACGCTTTTGAGCCAAGCCCAACCTTCTTAGGAAACTAGTCACCGTCAATCCTTACCGACTAATTTATTTTATTTCTAGTACTTAGTCTATTTACAAGTAATTTATGTAATACATAAATCTTATGTATTAGGGCCAAGTAACAAATTTACCGCAGCAATTATTTATTATTATATCGCAAGTACTTAAGTGTTATGTAAGTAGGAAAATTAAATGGTCGATGAACCTAATTAATGTTTTATTCAAAATCAAAATATTTTATTCAAAGTAGAACCTTTGCAAAATTGTACCATCACTTCGCAGGGCGTTTTGTTATGGTGATACGAAAAAAAATATTCGTGACGAATAGATAACCTCTCTTCCTTTAGGAAGTAGGTTAAAAAAGATAATCTCATAACACAAGCAGTCAGTGCGTCGTAGTTGCCGGTTCCCTTCATATAAGGTATTTTTAAGGTAACTTAGTTATAAGTTATCATAGGCCTCGGAAGTGGCAGCGCACCAGTAATTGATTTTAGATAGAACCCCTGTTCTATAAGAAGTTGCTTAAAGTCCATGTGTGGCTGTGACTACTTACCAGCAACCGGACTTCTCATTTGCTACTTCCATCTTATACTCGTATGTAAAACCAATCAATCCATAATAAGAAGGAAAGGTGGATTATTGGCCGAATCCTACTCATTTTCCCACTGAGTAAAAGGCTGTATTCTAAACTGGGTTATAATGATTAATGCACACAAACTTTAAACCGTTTAACCGACATCACGGCTCTTAATTTGTACCGCATATATTTTTCCTGTTACGGTTTCATAAGTGCTTTCCAATATCATCTGTACTACGTATACATGATGACGACTTACCAGAACTACCTCCCACACAGGGGTATTGTAGACAAGATCATTAGCATACACGAATGGTCTGTCTGTATTCGAGTACTACACGTTCGTGTCACCTTTTATAGAGTATAGTACAACTTTTTAGATGTCAAATAAATTAATGATAGTAACATTTTTAGGGTTCCATATACAAACGGTTAAAACGGGAACCTATTGCAAGACTCCGCTCTTCGTCTGTCTGTCACCAAGCTGTATCTCATGAATCGTGAAATTTTCGCTGGTGATGTATTTACGTTGTCGCTATAACAAAAAATAACTAAAAGCAATAAATAACAAAAGAGGGGAGGGGCTCCCATACAAGAAATGTGATTTTTTCACAGTTTTAAATAGATGATGGTACAGTACAGAATCCTTAGTGTGCGAGTCCGATTCGCACTTGGCCGGTTTCTAGATATAAAGGAGTAGCGGAGCCGTTGCCATACCTGACATGGTTCTAGGTTCGTCAAAATTAATCATTTACACTTCTTTTCCATATTGTTGTTTGACGACCCGCGTGGTCGAGCGGTCACCATACCGGTCTGACGCGCAGTGGGTCCCGGGTTCGATTCCCGGCCAGA
>DWNE01001759.1:0-20815 GCA_018249875.1 Cecropterus toxeus | reverse complement strand
GGCAAGCCGTTTGGGCTGTAGCGCGTGCCAAAGAAATGGACATACATACCTATGTATGTACGTACATTTGAAAAACATAACCCTCATTCTGTCTTTTCTTCGGGTAAAAATGAAACTGAATAATAGTTTATTTATCAACTTCATAGAAGTAAATAGGTAAAGATATCAAATGTTTCTTTTTGTATGACGAGCATGGAAAAGGTGTTTACTTCAAAATAAGAGAAATTTACTTAACTTCGTTCAGAATTGTGGTACTTTCCAATACAGTTATTACAAACGGATATTGAGTTTGAAACCGCTTATTTCAAAATTATTAATTGAAAAGCAGGTGCTCGTGTTTCCGAAGTTGCGAATGTACCCAAATAACTCACTTGAAACTGGTAGATTTACTCCGTTTTCCGATGGCAATATAATTTCATAGTTTAACTCTCTGGTATAATCATGTAAGAACGAAGTAGTAACATGTCTTACATACGACATATTAAACATATTATGTACTCACGCTAGGCGATATAAGGATAATCTTAGATCCTTATATCGCCTAGCGTGAGTACATTCAAATACAAATATAGACGTAGATAATCTTTTTTATTTTGGAAGTCGAGTAGAAAATTCTCTGCTACTTTTATGAGACCCTAACCGCTCGGCCACGAAACTTACGTTTGGGTGCAGGCGTTAGGATAAATTATATAAAAAGATGATTATAGATGTATATATAACTTTTTATTTATTAATAAATCTAATTTATCTTATTATATAGGAAAGATATATTACATATTTATAATTTTAAATCAATTAATAAAACTTGATTTTCATAAAAACCAGTTCTTCCAGATCTGATTTCAAAATTACTGTATAAATTACAAAATTATAGTAAATGGCTTTTTTGGGAAATTTACGGCCTTGTTAAGGTGCTTAGACAACTTTCCCTGAAATTGGACTACCAATAGAAGGCTCATTCCTCGATCAAATTTAGAAATATAAGTAGTAGGCAATATTAGATTCCTACACTTTAGACAGACAGAGTAAACACACAGTAGATATAAATACAGTAATTTTTACTATAACTGTATTTATATCTACCGTAATTACAGTTAATCCAGAAACAGTGATTAGAAATAAGCGGTTAGTATAAATGACGAATGTACCAAAAAGAAAATAATCTTCTCAGATTGGATAGATAAAAGTATGCTACATAAGAATTAGTAAAGAATCGTTAACCAGGTTCAGTTTATCATATGTTACCTTGTAACTTTTCTCATATACGTCTTAATATGTGAACAAAAGCATCAGGTAGGTAAAGAAAATTGTTTCTAAGTAACTAATTACATTTGCCCGAAAGTTGTATCATCGAGTATTACCTCCATGTTCCCGATATAAATAAACTAAGTAATATAAGATTTCAGACTAATATTATCGCGGAATTTAAACATTTAAACATGTTACGGCTTATGTAAATCACAAACAATGCAAAGTTCGGTGCGTAAGGATACAGTTAGTGTTGTGTTTCGTGATATGGAACCTAAAAATGAACTAGACGTAGGGTAGATAGGTCAATCTATCACTAGTGCTTGTCAACGGTTGCTCCCCGCCACCGCAGTTTCGCCGGGACCACAATCCATGTAAATGGGTCGAAATATCGGCAAAAAGAAATTAAAAAAACCGCATATTGTGAGTACTCGTAACATATTAAAATAAGTAATATAATTTCAACATCGACTTTAACAATATGCCAGATATAAGCCAAAGAGCATCGTTATAAATTATTGTGCATTTTGAAATCAAATGACACGACATTATCCATTAATAGGATATAAACTAAACAGTAATTAAATCAGTAACTCACGAAGTCTCAAGCACGCACAACTGAGCAGGTTTTCTATTTCACGAAACGGTATTTTAGTGTGGAAATCCTACCCTTCCAACTGCAATTTACCGTAATTTTCGGTTCAATTCAGCATCCGATTTGGACGTAGTCGAATTGCACGGTAATACCATTTCAACGTGGTTCAAACTGACGGCGAAATCCTTTATCTGATGAAGCTTGATTGAGATACAGCGTTGTATTTCACAAAGCTCTGAACGAGTTACCGCAAAAAGATAAATCAGTTAACCAGATATCTGTTGTAGACCTATCTATCTTATATCTGTCTATCAGCATTTCGAGACATCAGCAGCTAGATATAGGCCTGCCCTAATAGGGTTTGTCAATAGTCACCGCGCCAAAAATGCTTGTTCATGTCGGCGGTACATATTGATGATAGAAAGACGCTACTAAGTCTATCTGAATGTTGGCCCTTAGTCGCCTCTTACGATGTCTACGAAAAGTGAACGAACAGGATTGGTCAATGCCCACATTAATGTGACGGTTCTGTGACGTTTCTTGTCTGTGAAAGGCAGTATCTTGATATTTTGAAATACGTAAGAATGAAATGCAATAAAATGAAATGAAATGTTTTTATATCGTACACTACCAGCGGATCGGAACACGACCTCAACTAAGAAAATCCAGGAAGGCACAGTTACAGCATAACGTATATTGTGTGTATTTAAGTAGACGAATCGATGTTTATAATATGGAAATAGTGTTAATAAAATTTAAGACATATCAATTACCGAATAATGTTTTGAATACACATACATTTATGTATGCCAATGATAACACCAACTTCAATAGGTCATAGTCATCATACTCGTAGATATAGGTTGGTAATAGATGAGTACGTGTTCCCATCGCATCAATAGGGCATAGATGTTCATACAGATGAGCTCGTGTTCCACCGGATATGTGAGCAAAAGACTGCTCGATAATAGGGTCAAACTCCTGGCTGATTGCTGCAAACTGCACGCTTGGCACAAACAAGTACGCCACATAATGGGTCCAATTAAAACCCGTACTCGTTAGTCTTTGAATATTAAAGACAAAAAAGCACTATTAACAAAAGTGGTTACATACAGCCTCGGTCCGATGTAAGTTAAATCGTCCCAAGCAAGTGCAATTTTTGGAAGCTATATACGTATTCGGGACAATCACTTGCTCAAACGGTGAAGGAAGGAATGGCAAGGAAACCCACACGCCTGAGAGTTCTAAAAAAAATTACAAAGTATCCCAACCTTCATTTATCTCCCAATCTAAGAGACTCTTACCAGATGGTAGAACGGAGAGGTACCACCACCACACCTATTTCTAGCGTAAAGCAGTTCCTGCGTTTCGGTGGAATGGCGTGGTTGCCGATTGCCTCCGTTTCAGCACCAGCTTTCGGCTACTCAGTAATATGTACTTAAACTAAATAAATTTGACCATGTCCTGTATGAATTAATTTTACAAATAAACACATATAAATAACTAAAATGCAAAAAGAAACAAATTGCCAAATTAAATATAAAAAGCTGCACCCAATTGCTGTTCTGAGGATAAGTTCCCAGAATGCTTGCAACGTTGAATAGCAAGGTCCATTCGTTGACCGTTCATCTTTGTCATCTATTAATTTAATTTAATAGAAATATTTCTTTCCAGGTATGCGAATTCTAGTAATGCTCCTACTAGATACGTTACCGATGCTGGGTAATGTCTTACTGTTATGTTTCTTCGTATTCTTCATATTCGGTATCGTCGGAGTGCAATTGTGGGAAGGAATCCTGAGGCAGCGGTGCGAACTCGTTCTACCACCAAACGTTCTACGCCCCAAGTACGTATACATAATACAATTTCAAAACATATTTTCTCAACGGCTTTCATTCAGATGATGAAGAATATAACTTGAATAACGTGAATACGAATACAGATTTAAGTTTCACGAATGAATAGTATAAACGAGTTTTCATTTTGAACCATTTGCTCGAAAACGCTCGTCTTAGCGGCACGTCCCATCGCTAACGTTGACTGCATGCAATATTTAACGCTTATATTCACGACGGGTATATCCACAGCTGCTCCATTCCATTGACATATTTACTTACCATTCTATACTGCCATGACTAACATAAACGCATGTCAAGATAATCAGCTTAGTCAAGTCATAACTACACTTAAATATTGCATACTGTCAACACTCACACGTTTGGAACAAGCATGAGGGATCATATAAGGCTAAGAGTTTTGGACGGTAGTGATTTTAGCCTAACATTATGTAACTTGCCACTTGACATGGTTCGCGACAAAACACAGTGTAGCTGTTTTGATGAAAGTTATAAGTTATGTTTAAGCATAGATAAATCAGGTAGACACGAATACTATGAGAACTAGACTCATTACACTAGAAAACAATTGACAGAAACATGTAAAGACGTGGCTTACAAAACGGACAAATTCGTTTAAAAATACTTCTAGTACTATAAAACATTTTATTTCCATTACAAACTAAGGAAAACGTATAGACACGTCTTTAAATGGAGACCATAATAAACTAATCGTACTTGTTGTAGCATACTTAGGGACATACATAACACCATCACCATTCCTCAATTTGTTTTCCAGAGACCTGTCTGAATGGTACAGAGTGCGCGTCAGACTCAACTCGTAAGGATTTCGGATTAAAATAAGTGTTTCTATTACGGACATTGGAATATGTTGTATCGTGTACCTTCCCACATCTGCCGTCCAGATGTGCTATCATTGCTTCCGTATAAACTGGCAGTTTTGTGCACAAATTAATTTCATGACCCACCAATTATCGCGACCTTTTTGTCACTGTTCAATGAAAAGAACTGCCAGTTTATTTCAAATGGATTAAACATTTGGGTAGTTCTGTCTACTTCAGTTTTTAAGATATTTTTGTACACACTTTCCGGTCAATGTTATTTCGTCTGAACTTTTATAGAGGTCTAAGCCAATACACATAACGCAAACATATAATGCAACACTTGTATATAAATAAACCTACAGAAACATCATAATATTGTATGATTAATCAGCAACTAACATACCAGCCATAAAGATATTATTAATCAAATGTACATAAACATTAGCGCAGCAGTTACTAATGACCATGTAAATAACATTTCTTGGCTTGATTGATAATTTCGTTTATTCGCCTGTGAATGTTCTATGAAACTTATCCTGGCTGATGTTTTCTTTTGTTTGCCGATGCTTTTGAACACGGAAAAGCATTTCATCTTCAAAACATCCAAAAGTAAATTTGTGATGGTAAATTTCAGTTTCGATGTATGTTGACCTCTTTAAAATGGCAATAGCATCGTACACAAAAGTTAAAGAGCACAATAATGCCCTTATGGCGATCATCAAGAGAACAAGGTCGGTAACGGGCAGCCGCCGAAATGACGTGGGTTATGGCCTACGGTCATGTTCCGGCCGTACGCTCGCGAGCCCGAACCGGCTACTGCCATTAAAAGATAACGACAAAGAGGCTATTGACGTTAATCTTTCATCTTCTAATGTTCACCTCACATTTCCAATACTCCTTTATCAGCACAAGCCCCTTCAGAAATATCTAATTATCTCCCCACTTTAACTCTTCTCTCGGCTTTCATTGTTTGCATGCGATCGTCGTAGATATTCCCTCAAATAATTTCATTATTCGCATGAATGGTAACAGTACCTAATTTAATTAAACCGTTTGAATGGCTATTTAAACCTCATCTATTTAGAGACGTTCTTGCCTTAGATTGTCGTAGTTATCTGAAATTAGTGTCTGAAACATTTGAATGTTCCTAACGATAAGTAATATCCAATTCATACCCTATATTGCCAGAATATTAATAATTCGCCATTTTTCAGCAACTTTCAATTGATTCATTAATTTAATGATTATTACATTAAATCTTTCACAAATCTAAGTCACTTACAATTCTAAACATTTCACCCCATAGAAATACTAATAACCTGTAAACATGAAAACATTGTACTTCACGAGTTATGAGTTGATTATCAATACTTCGTGTTGCAAATACCTTTTTGGTTCAAATAATAAATATCTTATACCAGATCTAAGAAAAACTCGTCTGTCGTAAATAAAATCTTATGAAATATACTAACACAAACTTTGCTCTATACAGCATATCGTTGCACTATGAATTCTCCAAAGAATTGGATTACATCTGCACTACTCCCGAAGATAGTGGGATGCACCTTTGTGGGGACTTTCCTCCATACCGTTACGGACCGCTGGTGTGTAACGAGACTGCCAGAGAATTCTCGTACAACACGCCAACGAATACATCATGCGTGAACTGGAACCAGTATTACACCAATTGCACCCAGCGGGGTCCAAATCCATTTCAAGGAACGATTTCCTTCGACAATATCGGTCTCGCTTGGGTGGCTATATTTTTGGTGAGTATAGTTTCATTACTAATATTCGCAACTGTTACATTTTATTAGTGTATCTATGTATATTGTTCTTGTATCTGACTTGTTTTGTTTTTGTATACGTTTGCAGTTTTGATTTTATGCCAAAAAATATATCTTAATATCTTGCTTCAAAAAAAATTATAACTTTCATAATATTTAATATTATCCGCTTTTTTATTTGTAGGTAATATCCTTAGAAGGTTGGACAGATATAATGTATTATGTACAAGATGCGCACAGTTTTTGGGACTGGATCTACTTCGTACTGTTGATTGTTGTAAGTCTTCAATGTAACCTTCTTAATTAGAATGTTTGATAATAGCAAAAATAAAAACATCTTAGTGATTGTTTTTGAAATATTTCCAACATTCTTTAGCATGTGATGCACCTAAATCGTAAATTACCATGTAACTTTTCAGATCGGATCTTTTTTCATGATCAACCTATGCCTAGTCGTAATAGCGACACAATTTAGTGAAACTAAAAAACGTGAGATGGAACGTATGCGAGCCGAAAGGGCCCGCTTTACATCTTCATCGACACTGGCTTCGTCCACAAATAACAGTGAACCGGCTACTTGTTATGCAGAGATTGTTAAATATGTTGCGCATTTATGGAGAAGATTTAAAAGAAGAATGGCCAAAAAAATTAGGTTTGTTTTTTGATTCCAATCCCCAATAGAGTTCTAGTATATTAATGTAAAGGAATTTTATGGTTAGCTTATTCAAATTTTCAAACCGTAGACTTGTTCTTAAAAACCCTAAATCTCTTGATGAAATGCACAGATCTTAAATTGCAATTTAAAATATCAACTTGTGCAGTCCCAATGTAGCTTCATTCAAGTTGTTTAAGTAAATGATTGGTATGATTTTGAAAACTTTAGAGAGCTAATACTATGTTAGTAATACATACACATATTATACGTACATATTTTATTATTTATTATACTCGTTAGTTACATTGATTCAAATTAAATTTACATACATTTGTTTTATCAAATTTCATTATGTACCTTGTTTTAATTTTGAAAATCAATTATTCCTCGCAGAGTAATTGTAAAACGGGATTGAAAACTTAAGTTATGTTATGATTTTAGGGTATATCGATATCATCAAAGAGCTCAATTTCGATGGCGAAGTCGGGAAACGCTACAGTTACCCGCAAACAAACCTAAGCAACATCATCCCTGTTGTCCAAAGATGCATCCACAGGTAAAATTTATCATAAAGCAGTAAGTAAATGATAATTTAAGTCATAATAGTTTAAGCAGTAAGTCATTCTTAATATACAGGATGCGCTCTATATTAAAAGTTAAGATCCTTAAAAAGGACGTACCACAATAAAGGGTCAATATGGTTAATATTTTGTTTCAAATTCAGAATAAAAACAAAATATCTTAAACAGTATTTAATACCAATAAAACCTACTTACGCATCGAAGTCATAAATTAATTTGGTTATTCTTTCCTCACCCGTAATTTCTTCACCCTTGTCAGCTCCAGGTTTTGTTACAGGGTAACGGTAAGGGGGATGAGGGGGGTGACGAGCCCCTCAGCCGACCCAGCCTGTTGCGCGTACCCTCGCTCTCGGCCGCTGACCTCGAGGTAATGTTATTGAAAAATAAAACCCAATTAAATACAACGGTAAAAGGAATAACCTCATATTAAATTTGATACCCACAAAATTCGGCTTTCTAACCTGAAATGTACATTTGCAATTAGACATGGAAAGAGATTTAGCCGTAACCTCAATTCGTGAAAAGAACAATTTTTACGCTATTCAGGGCAGAACAGAAAAGGTTCAATATAATTATTAAGTGCTATTAGAATTTATAAAATTCAAGTAAGCACAAAAATTACCCTAGATTTTTTTTTAAAAAGAAACATGAGAACGTCATATTAATAATTAATTTATATCTTTTTTACTTTTGAAATGTTATTATATTTAGGTTTTTAATACACAGAACGCATCAAACCTCTCGCTGCTATCACCACCATCTCTAGCACGACGCCGCTCATCAGTTATGTTTAGCGATACAGTACTGCTACATGCACCAAATGCTCCTCACGTGGCGCATCCTCATAACGTATGTTCATCTGAAAAGATGACACAAACAGGTAACTACAAATTGTTATCTTTGGTAAAATTTGGTAAAACAATGATAACATGCTCGTTTCAGATCCAATTCCTCATACTGTTAACTATCATTTTAATCTAATATATTCGCACCCTCAAATCAAACTTCTAACACGTTCTGAATCTTGCTTAATCTTGTTCAATTCTTGCGGAGCCTCTGTTAAACTTTCATTGCAATTGGAATATTTTAACATATGCGTCAATATTTGTAGATTCATTGTGCCAACGTGACTGGCTAAAGAGCCAAAGTGGTGAGTCTAGAGACAGTAGATCTAGACGCGCTATTAGACGGGCATGCGCAATCTGATCTTCAAACTTCTTACTCTTCCACTATCTTTCTACAGGCACTTCCTTAAATCTAGACCTCACTAAAACTGTCTAGATATTTTTGCCTTCTACCTTTACAGCATAGGATAGTACCAACTCCTCAGCTTTCAAGTTGTTCAATAGGAAATCTGTGTTCAATGTATTTTTTTACCTATCGATGTTTAACCTTAAAAGTATTACTCCGTAATTACGGCTACCTAATAACTTGATTAAATAAAGACGTGACTAAGAAAAATAATTTAATAAAAATATAAAAGAAATTTTGTTATATTGCAATTGTATTTTGACAAAAAATACAAAATACTTTTAAGGTATTTAGAAATAATGCAATTGAAAATAGTGGAATTGCACTGTAGTGACACTAATTTGGGGGCGTAGAGTTCGACCTGCCGGCAGGCGACACTGCTGAAGAGCGAGCGGCGGCGGGAGGGACCATGTCCTGCCAAGAACTGCTGGCGTTATCCGGAGCGCTCTCAGCGGCGTTACCGACGGGACAGGTTGCGTTAGACTCATTCTTTGAAGAACTCACTAAAGGAATCAGCAAAAGAGCTGGTGAAGAGAAATCGGATACGAAGGTAAATAAAAAGCAAAGTGTGTAATTTTTGTTACCTAAATTTAATTTTATATGTTTTTACTTTTATTATAAAAGAATATTGTAACTATTTCAGATTGTAGAAATAGAAGATTTTTCCTGCTGTGTAGATTTAATAATGGCAGAAGCTGCAGCTAAAGAAACCAGAAAAGGCAGATTTTCGAATATATGCACATTATTCTATACACGGATATCAAGATTACTATCGTTGTTAAGGAAACATATAAAAACTATTGCCGACCACAAGTATTTTCAACAAGGTATAAACTATTACGATAAAAGTCACAATTTAAAGTACAATAAAAATAGCTCAATAATTTATCTTTATAATTCTAGGTATATTATTAGCCATTCTTATAAATACTCTTTCAATGGGTATTGAATATCATAATCAGCCAGAAGAGTTAACAGTCATCGTTGAAATCAGCAATGTTGTGTTCTCGGCAATATTTGCGATTGAGATGATACTTAAAATCGTCGCAGAAGGACCTTTTAAGTATATTTCCAATGGATTCAATGTCTTCGACGGAGTTATCGTGATTTTAAGGTAAAGCAAACTATAAGTAAATACTAAAATATCTAAGGCTCGCACTTTTTCGATTGAATTTAATATACTTTTATGATTTTTGAACAGTGCATTCGAATTAGCGCAGAGTTTAAAAAGCGACAAGGATTTAGCTGGAAGTTCAGGTCTTTCAGTGCTGCGGACGTTTCGACTCCTGCGCATATTAAAGTTAGTCCGATTTATGCCTAACTTACGAAGACAACTTTTCGTCATGCTGAGGACAATGGATAACGTTGCTGTATTCTTTTCTCTCCTAGTACTATTCATTTTCATATTCAGGTAATTACTTAAATACATTTACGGATTATCATGAAAACTAGGATATGTAAGAAACAAGTATAGTCAGATTGTTTATCAATGGGAGTGTGTTAATAAATATATTTTGTTCGTTTTATTTTAATGCATAACACGCCACCGAAGTGTAAAGTTTTAAAAATAATTTAAAATTCTCAAATTAATTGCATGTCAATAAACAAATCGAATAAATTAATTACAAAAAATACTGGATTAAAGATATACCTAATTAATTTGAAACTGCTACAGAATATATTATTTTATTTCTGTTTTACTTCACTTTTTTTTTCTTAATATTTCATTTGAAATTTATCTTTACTCTTCAAAATGAACAAGGCGAAAAATTTCTACGGTCTTCGTTAACTAACTACATTTGAAACAAGCTCCTTATTTTCTTTGTTTCCAATCTTTCTCAAACTCGCGTAATTATTATTAGGTTTTTGCTTACACACAAATTTGAAACTTTATCATATTTTTAGTTAACTTTATTCTTCTATAACTTTGAAACTCATGACTTGTAGTATTCAAGTAGTCTACACTCCCAAGCAATCAGTCATTGATTGCTCAATCGAGTCTTTCATATTTCCGTAGCGAACGAAGATTTATTCAACCCTTCGTAAATATGAATAGTTTCTACTTAACTGTCACACCCGCATCCCTTAACCCGTGCACTAATCTAACTGTGAGTGATTTCCCCTGTTTTCATTTTTGATCCTTATGTGTTAGCCACTTCTCTCTTCGACATTTGCCTACTATACACGACCACTATCCACACTCTGTACAAACTTTTTCTTCTTCTTCTATTAATTCTTATTAATCATAGTGTCTTTCACGCTTTTGTGCTTTGTCCACCTGAGTTTATTTACACCTGCACCTTATCACTCGTTCACCTTAGTATAAATCTTACACCTATTTCTATAAAAATGTATTCTTTCTTGTATATCGTATTTCTTCCTTTATATGTGGAAAGGACAGTAGCTATCGTATTGTTATCTAATCGTATATTGCGTGGTAACGTTCAGCATCCTCGGTATGAACCTCTTCGGGTGCAAATTCTGCGAGAAAGACGAAGAGGGCGATCAAGAGTGCGACAGAAAAAACTTTGATTCGCTCTTGTGGGCCTTTGTCACGGTGTTTCAGGTATTCAACATTTTCAATAAAGTATCTAACAGACAATCCAAAACAGACTGAACTTGCAACATTTTACTAAACGCTTACCTTCGGGTCCGTCTGCAGGCAACACTCACGACAGAATGACAATCCCTGTTAACAGAAGATTGTCCTTGTGACGGCTAATCGACTAACCACGCGAGTACACAATCGACGACCGTTCACTCTGTTGCAAGATTCAATTTACGTTTGTCTTATTTTCCATTTTCATTTAAACGACTTACTGTTCGATTGAATACGCTTGCAGCATTGTGTATTGTCAAACAGGCGTTCAGTCGCGTAACCGCTACCCTAGTTCCCGCGTAGTAAACAAATCTAGAACCATTGGTAACAAACGCTCCAATTTCACTTAGACTCATGATCACTTTGTTATGTTGTGACGTAAAGTATTACCCATTAAAAGTCGAAAGCACATTTAGTCAGAGAGCTTGGTTGAGTAGAAGGTTAGATTGAGGTCGGTCGAGCCGAGTCGCGAATAACCCCTACGTCGATTCTATAACTCCCACTACTACAGCTATACTCAGTATAAACAGTATCTCTGTCACTTTTGCATGCTGCTTCTATTATTTTTTAAGTCTTCTAAAATATGATTTCTACGGAATTAGTGAAGTTATTACTATACCACTATTTTACTTTCACATATTTGTGTCATACTAAAATTTCACTGGTTTCGTAATCACACCTGCATATCTGCATTTTTTGTTTTATTTTATTAACTTCGATAACTATCTTATTTCCAATTCTATTCCTCTTTTTCACATTGCATATTTTTTATTATTTTAAAGTTTTAGACCATTCACATATTTTCTCCTTCGATTTTCTTAAGCATTAATGTCAACAGGATGTTATCTTAAATTTCTAAATTGATGCATTTAATCTGAATGACATTTAAACGACTAAGTTACGAGTCGGTCGAATGAAAACTTTCAGTATTCTTTTTATGCACATTTCTTTCGCCTATTTTTCTCTTCTCATTTATTTCATTGCATTTTATTGTTCTGAGATAATGAGGCAGTATATAAAGATGAATGTTAATTACGATAATAATTTTATTGGGGAACATGCACTAAATAAAATGTTATTAATTTAGTAGGTATATAATTTAGATATATAAACTAACCATCGGTGGTAGCGTATTTACGGCGATAACACTGCTTCACTAATTTCGCTTCTAAAATGATATAAATGTAACATTTAGAGCAAAACTTATTTTATTCTTTTCGAGTTTTTGACACAATTATAGGCTTCTAGTGTAAATAGCGAGACATATTCAGTGTAATATAACTAGTATAACCCTGAAAAGAAAAGAACGTCATCAAACATCTGCTATATGTAAAGTAAGTTTTGCTAAAAACTTCACGACGAGATTGCAGTGTTACCGTCGCGTACGCAACAATATATCGTCAGGACGACTCGGTCGCGGCGTTTGCGCATAGCATTTTGTTTTTCTTTCATTTTTTCATCGGACTCACGACGCGCAGTATTCTGGGCATGTATCTATTCGGTGGTAAGTTTTGCAAGTACGTCGAAGACAATGGCGTTGAGCGAGACTGTACCTGCCCGGAGATCATTTCACATCATCCCAAGTGTGAGTGCGACAGGAAACATTTTAATAACATCCTCTGGGCTACCGTCACCGTTTTCCAGGTAAGCCTTGAGAGACTAATGTTAGCCAACGTGTACTGTCGGTTTATTTGCGATCCTATTCGAATTTGCTTTTAGAGGTAGAAGCCGCGTGTTTCTCGTACCGCTCAAACATTATCGTCTGTTCGATCAAGCTAAATTTCTCAGAAAGTTCAGACCTTATTTGGACATTAGAAGATTGGTCGTGTACATGAAACGAGCGAGAAACTCGTCGTACTAAATTAGTTATTTTGTTTGATAGTAAGTAATGCATTTCAAGGAGCGCTCCGTAGTTAGTGCATCTTGCTTGTTAGTGATAGAAAATGCTGGACCCTTTTTGCTTGTGTACTCCAAATCGCCGTCTGTGTTCCCCTTCATTCTAATGTATATTTTATGTACACTAATACAGCTACATACATAAACATTGTAACACTAACACTTTCTCGACTAACCAAAGCCTTTTATTTTGTTTGATTTTATTTGTCACGTTTAATACTTACCAAATTTTGACACTAAGCACAACTTATACATGAAGACAGCACACCTTGCTTATTTTGATTTATTAATGATATTAAATTTGAATATACATGTTGTGGTAGCATGTCCGATTAGCTAGGCATGGTATTCAATTAAACTCATGTTTTCCAGGTTTTGACACAAGAGGATTGGAATGTTGTCTTGTTCAACGGTATGGAAAAAACAAGTCACTGGGCCGCATTGTATTTCGTGGCACTTATGACTTTTGGCAATTATGTTCTGTTTAATTTACTTGTAGCCATTCTAGTTGAAGGATTTAGTTCTGAGGTAAATGAAATTAATTGAATAATCGACATTGATCATTTTGAAAGTGATTTTCTATTAAGTAAATGATTTTGTAGCGAAACGAAAGGAGAGAACGCGAACAACGTGAATTAGCCAAATCGAAGTTGTCGAGTGAATGTTTCTCCGACAACAATGAATTACAGTACGACGAATCCAATTCTGGTTCACATTCGAGTGAAAGCTTTTCACAAGTAAGTTTTGAATCGACTACGTATTTTATTACTCTTCTAGATATGTAACTTAATCGATCGATGTTTTGTAATATTTGAAAGAACGTTACAGATTTTTGTTTTTGAAAATATATTTTTGTTAGATACTAATACATAATTTTTGAATCGTACTAAGACTAGACAGATCTAGATCTTAAATTTGGTACTAACACTAAACGCACTACAATCATAACTAACATATCCAGAGCTTACATGGTTTTATAAAGTCCAGATAAATATTATTAAATCTATGAGCTAATAACGATTAGGTATTAGACATAATAACTTTCTCAAAGCAACTAACCATGTCTAAACTTTCTTTCGTTGGCACATGGTTTCTGGTAAAGCGAAAAATGCCGGCTCTTGCGGCAAATTCAATCCGGATCTTGGTAACTGGCCAAACTTTTACTATTTTGGCTCAGAACAAGCAATACCCATTGTGTTCTAAGTTGTATTGACGATTTACTTGAATAAATTTAGATTTCAATTAACATATCTATTTCATAATTTATGTAGTCTCTTAATAATCTGAATAATAGGGGAAAGAAACTGAATATCGTATAATTTTTGATTATTATATATAATAAAATATGTAACCGTAGTTAAGTAAAAAATATGCGATTTATGTGCATAAACGGCAGATTAATCAGACAACAGAAATATTAAATTATATAGAAAATCATATTTTACAGCCTTATAGGAAGTTCTAGTTTAATCAGGTAGGTTTCTAATATCGAATATCGTATAATGTTATAATTTTTCAAAGGCAAAACATGCCTTTTTCATATCTGATTACCATGTCTGTAATATTTTTATCCAAGGTATAGTAATTTGTTTTAAATGAAAACAGGTAAATATTTAAAAATTAATTCAGTCCAAGGAACTTAACCTAATGTCTGGGGTTTCACACATGTAAGTAAGCAAAAATAAAAAAATTATAATATGTCGTTATTTTTAATATAAATGTATATTTTCACGAAATACTTATATAATATACTTTTAATATAAATCTTTCGTAAAAATGTTACGAGCCAAAAATTAACATGTATTCGTTTGTAGCCATTTGATAGAGATGACGATAAAAGCTCTGCTATGCTTCATCTAGTATCGTATAAATAGCAAAATGGACTACTAGATCCATATCCTTTGTATATGAGATATTAATATAAATTAGGCATCCATCCGATATTCAGATCCCATCCCCAATGTAATACAATTTATATTAATCAAATAAAAAGGTTCTACTGGTTATTTCCTTTACAAATTTATAGTAGATTTACGTCCAGATAATAGTTAAAAAGGTAATTTGAGGATATTATAATAATTAAAATAAATGGACAAAACCAGCGCCTATATCAATAGAAATATAAACATAAAATAAAGATTTAAAGAGACACATTACATGGTCTTGAAATGCTATTTAACTAGTAGTTTTAGTCAAAAAATATTGATTCATTGAAGTTTTCTTTTACTTTAAAATAGAATGAAATAAAGAACTACTGGCGGTCTGCGGATGATGTCAGGAAAGCAAACGCAAAAGACGACGTGAACGGTCACAAAGACAAAGCTGCACGATCGCGTCGCAAAACGCGATCTTCCGCTCATCATCCAAGCCTTTGCAAGGACTGCGCGCAATCAAACAAATGCAATATACAAAAGGTGAGTTCCTTTGGGAGAAATGATCGAATACACAAAGAACCAAGTAAATACGGGTCCATGCAAAAATATCTCTTACTAAAATGATTGCTATGGCAAATACAACAGCCCGCATTCCTCGCCTATTTGTTGAACCTTTGTAAAACATGCCTACATACTATTCGACAAATAAAATTAGGCAACTAGTTTGACTATAAACTACATTGTTTTTTCTAAAGTTAGTATTAATTTAGTACCTTTCTATTAAGTAACGTTTATTTTATTGGCCTAGTCTGTAGAAAGGAAAACCTTTTATATTTTTGGTTTTGTCTTTTTATGATTTTGTACTCGGAGTGACCTCACATGACATAGTTAGCGCATTTTATTTCTGTTTTTTTTTGTACTTTTGTGTCTTCTTATATCGTGTGTTACATAAAATACAGTTTTTTCCTGTAATCGGAAAAACTTCCAAATATGCAAATTAATTTGAAATTCTATAAAAAAAAATCTGTCACATATTTTAATTATACACTGGTATTAAGTAATACTTATCTTTGTAGGAATCAAAAATGCTAGCAAATAATACGAACGCAACCGAAAATACAACAGTCGTCCCAATGATAACACACACGGCAGCCACTCCTCAAGATTCACCATCAACTACTTTAGAACCTGGGGCATCTTTTAGGGATTTTAATGTGGCTCTTTCTCTTGAACGTTCGTCAATGGTTTCGAGCTTAGATTCGATAGACCGGACATCAGTATGTATATTTTTTATAACGTTTCATTTTAAAAATTTATTACTTATGAATGAAACTCATCATAATAGTATTAAAATTTCGTAGCTGTAGTAAATTCATTTCATTTTCAGTGTACAAGTATACCAGGATTATTAAAACCTCCAAATAGCTACACTTTGACTCTTCATTCAGCGGTTGCACAGCTGGGGTCTGAGAAAGCCAGGTTACCCCCAATGTCATTAGCACCTCCACCTTTAACCTTAGCCCCTCCTCCTACAAGGACCACTTCTCCTGGTTCCATGTCACCAACCACACCCAGATCGTTACCGTCTCCTATTATTCCAGAAAAGAATTTACAAGTAACAATAGCTAAGGAGGATAACTGTCTCAATATCAGCGATAAATCCAGTCTACTCAGCTCTCAAAAGTAAGTAAACTTTAAATTCTATATATATATGTAATTTATCAGACAGAATGATTTGCAATATTTTATTAATGACTGTACTAGTATTATATTTTAATTTGTAATGATTACATTTTAAGATAATAATATTTAACTTTGTGAGTTAAGAGAGTCTAATAATTTTGTTGAATATAGAACTATATAAGTAGGACTAATTACTAAAGCTGCAATAATTTAATATACATTTCAGAAGCCTCACTGCTGTCATACCTATTCCAAACGGCGAAGACAAGTGTCGAGTCCAGAGAGGATATAGCTGGCGGCTGTCAAGACCAAGCCTTCGGCGTAAGAAACAGCGCACAGGGTCTGATTCTGATGCCGTTGTACTTAATAATGGCCGGGATCATGGAACTTGTAATGGTAACGGTAATGGTAATTTACTAACAATTTAAGCTGTGACCTTAAATACCTTTTAATACACTGATATGAAATAGTTACCAGTTAATAATATTCTTATGATAATGACACTGCATATATATGCTCACGTCACTCGTAACATATACTGAATCATTTTCTAGGTAGGATCATTATCATGAAATCCTGATCTGTTTGATTTAATAAGTAGGTATACGTCACTCATCGCAAATTAATTTTTAACAGGTTCAAATCTTCGTAAAAATGAGCTTCTATTATCATCGTCAATGGTTATTAAAAATGATACGCAGTCAGAATTACCAAATAATCGTTCAAGATCACAATTACCTGCACCAAGAGTCTTGGTACCACCTGTCCGAAGGGTATCTGCGCATACTACACCTCTGTTACCTGACGTAAGTTCTTCTTTCACTTTTAATGTTATAAGTCCAACATTACATACGATATCATCATACTAGTACCTACTATCATAATAAATTTTAGTTATTAACAGCATACATTTAAATATTCATTTTCTATACGGTAGTTAAGCTATTTATTTATTGTTTAGACATCTCCACGTAAATATTAAATTTCGTATTAATTTAATTTAGTGAAAATGTATCAATATGGAATATACTGTTATACAACTATCCGTGTTTTTTTTTCGTGTTCCCTAAATTAGCGCCCATATATTGTTATAATTCAGCTATCAACTATTCAAGGTATCATGGAAGGCTCCAGAAGCTGGTTTCTCGTCAGAATCTACCATTCGGCTCGATGCAGTAAAGTCACCGCCTCATCGCCTCTCGCTCACTAACGACTATTTGACAGGTAAATTATCCGTGAAGAGCCCTTGGAATACGTAATTGAAATGAATAGCTTCAAAATGTTCCCTGAAGTCTCATTCACGAACCTTTCATCGTACATTTTTCGTTTAAAACAAGACTATTCAGAATTACATTTCTTTTTAAGCTTTGATAGTTTCAAATAGAAATTTAAGTCCGCAAAATATTTGAATACGGCTCTCAATGATTTCTTTTTTTTTTATAATCTGACAGCGTTTGGGGTGTTATTTCTGAGGGTGGTATTTTGGGCATTTCCTTCATTTCTTTTTTGTTATACTTTGATCACTAAACTGTTAATAAGTTGGATGAAAATAGACGTTCTGACATTTTGGTTCATCCTATCAATCTTATATGTATTACCTCTTCGGTCTATCTATCTACACGTTATTTCTCTAAATAGCACTTAATACTTATTGACTTCAGATCCAACATTAAATAATCAAGTAACGTAAGGTCTTAATATTATTCAAACTTGCCTGTTTATTTCACAACGTAACTTAAGTTAATTAATCTGTTAAATTGTTTAATAACAATGTAAATTTTCATAGTGTCATCGATGCCAGAGGTAAAGTCAAGTAACCTAAGCCCGACTTCAACTCAACTGCCACCGCTAACGAGGTCATCTCGGAACGAGTCTCCTGCGTTATCGACAAGACCGAACAACCAACCGCTTCCATTGATCAAACAAATTAATGAGGAGGTCAGTTTGTTTTTCTAGTTTTATGTCATGCAAACAAACAACCAATATAACTAATTAGTTCTTGCTATACGTGACACTCAATACAAGTAATGATGTGGCCTATTCTACATGTGCCCATCTTAGACTCTAAAGACATTAAAAGATGTACGCGATGACATCATAGAAGAGCAAATTTAATTAAAGATGTACGCGATCACATTATAGAAGTGCAAATTTAATTATATATTTGGAATTAAAACGCTTAAATTAGGTACAAATATTGCGTCAATGTCACCGTAATATAATTGCGGTAATTGTTGTAATCACGACATATCAATTAATAAAAAAATGCAACTGTTTTATACTTAAGTCTTCGCGCTGCCCAACGACGTAGGCCGAATTTATCTATCATGATTTTAAAATATTGTAAATAAATCATGGAATACCTTATTTGACTCATAAACGTAACTCTTACCTACGTTTCTTGTTAAGGCTTGTTGAAACATCAGAGTATAAATTATATCAGTTTAGGGAGCTACATTATCAACGTAGACTGATTGTTTATGAATTGTTGATCGATTGTTTTTTCGAACACGCACCATTGATCTGCTACAACATCAATCACTCAAAGTCGATCGATTTGATCTTTTCGACGTCACTCTCATGTGTGTGGTTACATCAATAATTACATATGATTTTGTGCCTAAGTCTGTTAAGATCTTTTCAAACATAACAAATCTAGTGACTCAAGTTTTTAAATCCTTTCTTCAAGATAAAAGAAACAAGTATTTAATACTCTTCGATAAACTTAACAGTTTATTATATGTATATTAAAATAGTTCAGAATATTATAATAAATTGGGTCTCCTAAATATTAAACATGAACCATTCCCCTAAAAAAACATTGTTTTCAGGTGACAATAAATAATAATGTTTGTATATTTTCATCGAGATTCGACAGAAGACAATTCAGAGTTAAAGATTTATTCCGTTTTATGGAGCCGACGGGGTGCCTAAAGGAAAAAGAATTCTATTCGCTGTATATATTCGCACCAGACAACAAGTAAGCATCCAGAAAATAATTGAAAACATTTCAAAAGTCATTCGATTTGATACTATTACTGATATTGCTAATTTGTAAATAGATAAACCAGTCTACCTATGTCCTTCCCATTTACCTATATGATTCATAGAAATCAATTATTCAGAAAGTTCATCTTTATGAAATCTTATGAGATGACATACAACTTTCAGAATCAATCATCTGTATCTGTAGGGATTATCTGGTTCCATATTACATAATCTTCGTAAATAATTCACGTAGAAAGGGAGAACCTTCCTTGCATTAATATTTTTATCATATTATATTTTTAGTATTGTGTAAAGATAAAAAGGTGAAAGTACATTAGAGCAGTCAATTATTTGTTTATTTTCAAAATCATAAATATTGCTCATCGATCGCTTATCACCCTACTATTAACCACAGCTTCTTAGTAAGATAAATTAAGACAGAGTCCACCAAGTTCATTTAGTGCAGATTCAGAGATTTCCCGTTAATATTTTATATCATTATTTGACTTTCCTCACGTTTTTCTTTTATGCGGTAAGTAATGTTATACAAAACACCAGCAACAATATTTAATTTTCTATGACAAATATAAAATTGGACAAATAATTAATAATATACATTTTGCAAATTTACACAGGATACGAAGATTGTGTACATGGATGGTGACGAGAAGTTGGTTCGATAATATAGTGCTATTGTTTATCGCCCTGAACTGTATCACATTAGCTATGGAGCGACCAAACATTCCACCCGATTCCAAAGAAAGGTCGTTCTTGTCTTGCGCCAACTATGTCTTCACCGGCGTGTTCGCTGTTGAAATGTTTATAAAGGTAAACTTAATGTTCATACATTAAGGTTAGATAAGGTTAACTTCTCCACCAATCGCATTGTACCAATTCGCATTTGGCCAGCGCGGTGGACTATGGCCTATAACTCTCTCATTCTGAGAGAAGACCCGTGCCCAGCAGTGGGACAATAAT
>DWNE01001758.1:0-20817 GCA_018249875.1 Cecropterus toxeus | reverse complement strand
GGGTCTGGGTGTTTGTGTATTCGTCTTTGTGTGTCCATGGCACCTACGACACAGGAGAAAATCCTACTGTGGGGCTATGAGTGTAGAAAGCGTTTAACTATGTATGTATTTCTACCTAATCTTCTTTATGGCTTTGGCATCATCTGCGATAAGTGGTGTTCTTAAATTATACACGGTTATATAACTGAGTTTTATCTATCTTTCTGTTTCTCTATCGTGTCATTTAGTCATATCTTAAATTCTGTGGTATATTTATCCCCATCCAAAGCTATTTGCGGGATGTGTATATAAAATATGTTCATAAACTGATTTTTTAGCGTCACTCCTTCCTATATCTCTCGCCTGTCATTTCAAATTGTCTATAAAAAAATGTTGAAAAAAGCAAGCTTTCTTGTCAAAGCTGTTGTGAATTGACGAGAATAAAATCGAAAATCGTTGGGATCTCATGAACGAATTATTCCTTGCAATCGTTTTTATTGCATCGGAAATTAATGCTTTGTCTGAAAAATGTAAGAATTGAAAGTATTTTATCGTAAACAATCGAATTTAATGCATTTTTGTCTTAGTGTCAACTCATGGTGAACGGTGTTACGTTCATTCGACTGGTTGTTTCCCTTATAAACAAAAAACTGATTGCTATAGATTTATATTGTCAGTGATTTGTATATTGGTATCCAGGTTAATGGTTTAAGGCTTCAAAGAGGTTATTAAGACTAACTATTTGGTATTATATCGATCGGAGATTTGTGCTTTTACGTAATTTGAATTTAAGTCAACGAAATTCAAAGAACTAAGGTTACGCTAAACTTGGTTTGTGTTATTGTTTGATGCCTTTTTATGTTTTATCATAATATGATCCATCCATACTCTAAGTAGATTTTTAAATATTTATTTTGGAAAGTGCTATAGATGTAATGGCTGTGATAACTTTTTGTACAAATATCTCGACTTTACGTCTTTTTGCGACATTTTTCTTGCATCGTCATGTCTGATCTGAACAGCAGGCGAAAATATTTACCGGTATTTGAAAAAAAAAAAAAAAAAAAACTAGTCGGTTCATGTACATATACTTAG
Source organism: Cecropterus toxeus (assembly GCA_018249875.1). Classification (NCBI taxonomy): domain Eukaryota; kingdom Metazoa; phylum Arthropoda; class Insecta; order Lepidoptera; family Hesperiidae; genus Cecropterus; species Cecropterus toxeus. The sequence continues at coordinate 19,743 of DWNE01001758.1, read as the reverse complement.
GAGTGTAGCAAAAATGTGTATTTGCAAAAAAACAAAAGAGTCTAGTGTTTTTATGTTGGTGAATCAGTTCATGTAACTGATTTAGACTAATTCGCGAACGTTTCGTCCAGTCATAGATCTCATTTGTAACGCATTAAACATAACAGCTGTGTCATCTGCTAATAATGCAAAAAATGTCTTCTTGTTGGTATTTTGTATTTATAGTAATCATGAAAACGGACCTAAAACTCTGCCTTGCGGAACTCCAGTTTTATTGTTAAGTTATATTTAAAAACTTTTACAAATGTGTCACTCATTAATACACTATTAGAATAAGTCATAAGTTTGGAGATTTAATATTCATATTCAATGACATTGCTTCAGTGCACCCTCGTAGATATTTGCTCATATGGCATTCAATATAGTGCGGCAATAATAGAGCTAAACTTGAACGCTTGCAGGAAATAAATCATTTCTACGGTACTGCTTCTGCTTATAGACTGCTTCTTCGGGCTTCTTGTGTATTTACTAGTTGTGAAAGTAATAAATATGTGTGATAAAGTGAAGATGTTTGAAGTACCTACGTTCCTTTCGGATTTATTACGACTGGCATGCATAAAACACATTCTATCTGAAGGAGTTTGAATAAGATTCACTGAAAAAATCGGCCTAGAGCGAATCGGACAAACGCACGAAGAGTTCCGTACTATATCTATAAAAAATCACATTTGTTGTATGGGAGCCCCCTCCATATATTCAGTATGTTCTTTTTTTAGTACATACATTATCTGTGAAAAGTTCAACTGTTTAGCTATCACGGTTAAGAGATACAGCCTGATGACAAACAGACGGACAGCGGAGTCTTAGTAATAGGCTTCCGTTTTTACGCTTTGGGTACGGAACCCTAAAATAGGCTTATCTTATTCCCAAATAAATGTGAAACTGGAAAAGCTGATTTTTATTCTATTCAATCAATCTTTCCTTTTTTCGACAGTCGTTTAATGCGTTAGCAAACTGTTACAAACTTGGTCTTGTGATCATCTCAGTTTTAGAAATAGAAAGTTTAAATCTTGTTATCGCAAAACATGTGTTACGCCAAATTTCGTATTCGATAACGTTTGTGCAAACGAGTTGGCAGATTGTCAACTATTTTGGAGGGGCATTTGGATGGGCAATTTTCGTGAATACCTTCCTCAATAGCGACAGGCCCGAAAGACTTACGACTCATTGAAGGTGAAAGAAATGGAAGGTGATAAAAACAAGTTTAACCAATTATTAATTAGCATTAGAGAAGTTGTAAACTATAACATGGATCTTCTTGCAAGTTGAGAGGGGTTTTTAGGCCATCGTGCTGGCCAAGTCCGGATTGATAGACTTTACATACCTATGAGAACTTTTTAAGAACTCTCAGGTGTGTAACCAACACACGACTCGTGATGTTTCCTCTCATCAAAAAGTAACAATCAACTCTGAATACGCACATAATTTTAGATAAATCTGTGGTGCTTGGTTTTTGAACATCGGATCCTTATGCAAATTTCATTCGTATAAAAAACTTGCTATTGCTCTTCAATATTATTGTTACATATAATAAGACAAGTGTGGAGGGGAGCAAATAGTTAGAATTATAGGTATAGAACTGCACGAGGAGCTTCCATTGATCTAATCTGACAACCAGCTTGATACAAATGATAGACAGATTGATGGACAGATAGACAGATCAGATAAAAAGATATAAGTATTATTTGTACAACAATTAGAAAGTGTCTTGTATAGTAGGCAATTATCCGAAAAAGGATCTGCGGTCGGCCCAATTAGATAATCTGCTGGAGTCAAGTCATAGATTGATAGATAGGCAAACAAACAGTGATAATCTGGTTTTAAACTTGGCCGTTCAATCCACAAAAGTTGTTAACGCAATGGACTATGGGCTTAGCCTCACACTCTGACGGGAGACCCATGCGCAGTAGTGGGGCAGTTGGCTGACGACGCTAGTAGACTGGTATACTTACAGATATATTCTATCGGTACATTCATCAGCGATTGAAAATATAAGCAAATTATTTTTTATGGTTGGTGGAAGGTTTTCGAAATTAAAGTCAAGAGCAGTGTTGCCACCTTTTTTCAGCAATTAAAGTATATACAAGTTCGAAAAAGTATTTACAATTAAAATAAAGTACAATTAAGTTTTTTTCTTAATTTTCTTTGCGCACTTTTATGATGGTGCGTGGTGATAGTCGACGAAATGAGCAGAAAAGCAGAAATCTAAATAATTGTCACCTGTATCTTGCACTTTGACGAACAAAAACAAAATCGCCAAATCCATATTCTATCACGCAGAGGTACATAAATCTTGTAATAATAGAAATGTTGTTTTACACAAAAATTGCTTGCGACCAAACTTTTTAACCGACTTCTTAAATCCCAGATCATGCAAATGGAGTGTTTTCGCGTACTTTATTTTTTTCATCTATACTCACTAACTTCTATATTTCTATACTAATACTAACTAATAATATAAAGAGGTAAAGTTTGTAAGTTTGTAGGGGCTAATCTTAGGATTTACTAAAACGATTTTAAAACTCTTTTACCAATAGAAAACTACATTATTCATAAATAGCATAGGCTATGTAATATCCTGCTAAATAAAAAGTGTTTTATGTGGCAGTCGAATTTGTAAAGTAAGTCGGAGAAAAAACGGTTAAATGAAAAACATTTCTTGTAAAGTATAAAGTACAATTACCCCAAATAATGTACAAAACTTTATAATAAAGTTCGGGTGGCAACCCTAGTCTAGAGTGACAATGCAACTTGTCACTGTCAATACAACTTGTGTATGCATAAAATTGCAAATTTTCCTCAAATAAATCTAAAAACGGTTTTATAAAAATATCAAAATTCCACATTCCCAGATAAATATTTCTTTAAATCGTACATGTATGACTAAAGATATATCTAACCACCCACGCCTCAAGATAACGTCTATTCATGGTCGAAAGCCTACAAGAATATTGTACATGTTTTTGTTATGATGCCTTAATGTATATGTGTGTTTTGTGTATTTAAAATGTACATTTACAGTTTAGTGATAGCGTCCCGACGCTATCACTAAAACTCCGATGTACGTCTGCTTGTAACCAGGCTGTATCTCATGAACTGTGATGCTTGTCGGTTGAAATTTTTACAGATGATGTATTTCTTTTATGCTATATAACAAATATTAAAAACGAAATACAAGAAACGTGATTTTTTTGGCCATTTCTTAGGTAATTATGCGGAACCATTCGTGTGCGAGTCCGACTCGCACTTGGCTGTTTTTTTTAATATGACAAACTTTCTCAATTCGACAAGTTGCAATGTTGGGGGAAATTTGGACGGGCACCAATTCAAATTCTATTCGCGCATGCCTCGGGACACAAGGTTTAATACATTGAAATACATTGCTACCGTTGCGTATGTACGTTAGTATGTAGAGTGTGATCGTACGACCGTCGTTTCAAACGATACTATCGGTAAGTTGTAATTTCTGTTGGTGAATAATTTTATTCGGTTGTATGTATATATTATACCAATATGTTGTTAGCGGGGCATGCAATTATGTTTTTAAACGAAGTAAAATTAAAATGTCTTAATTTTGCATAGGTTTACGGAGCTTATTACGTTTTCTAGGTAGTGCTATCCGCCAAACGTACAGTCAATGTAATTCAATAGCGGAGTGATAGATGGCGCTTAGTTCAATCAAGAATTCCTTATAGTTGGATCTTTCACCACAAGATGGCGGTTAAACCGTATTCGTTGGTAAATTGAAATCAAAAATTATATTGTGTTTTCTTATAAGAAAAAAAATCGTTACAGAATATGCGAATAAAATTTCTATTTGAATGTAAATTTATTTGTTATAAATGATAACAAAAAATGAAATCCTTCAATTATTTGTAGATAATGCTACGGAACTCTTCGTCCGCGAATCCGACTAGCACTTGGGCGGTTTTATGTTCGAACAGAGCCCTGTTTAGAAATTGGGTTTTATTATTTAAACGAGTCAAACGTTTCACACGTTGTTCGTCTGAAAGGGCTCTCTCATTGTATATTTGGCAGTTAAGGCCGCGCCTCTGACCGCGGTGACTAGTGTTGCCATCTCTCGTTTGTTTTAAAACGGGACAGAAGGAATTTAGGGTTTTGGATCAGGACAAACAAAAATTAAGGTATTTTTTAAATAATAACAGTTTAGTTATTGCGCTTAGAAAATAATATCATCTAGTCTAATATCATTTAGTCAAACTGAATTGAATCATACGTTATATTCAGACTTAATGGACTAGGACAAATCCGCAAATATTACAATATAATCGTAACGTAAGTATTCATTATGATTGACGCGGTTTATAAACTTTAGATTATTTATTTTCATTTTTCTATTAATAATGGTATTAAATATTTTTATGTCGGGATTTATTGGAACATTGAATGTCCCTATCAGAAGTCGGGACGCGTCCGCAGACCCCTTAAAATCGGGACGTTCCGCGCAAATCATGGACACCTGGCAACGTTAGCCGTGACTCAGCGGGCAGTGTCAAAATCCGCACCAAGGCGACATAGGCAAAAACATTATGGGCGTGATAGTGCGATTGTTACAATAGTATGTGAATTCCGACTCTTTCTATTTGGCTAGAGTTTTGACTAAAATCTGTCTCTATTTGTCATAATTCCGTGTATAAGACCGGTGTGTCGTTTTTTTTTGTAACATGGAAGCTGGAGATGAGCTTACAGTCCAGCTGTAATCAATGCTAGGTAAAATCGAGGGTCAGATGTTCGATGCCTAGTCACACTCAACTGATTTTTCTAAAATGATATGCTTATTAGAAATTAATTTTCTAACTGTTTTATGTTGAAGGATATCATTGTGAGGAAAACTTTATATTTGATAGTTCTCTGAAAAAGTTCTCAGAGGTGTGTGAAGCCTACCAAGTCGTATTTGGGCAGTGCACTGGCAAACCGATCCGGTGGTAGTGTAAGGAAAAAAAATTGTGACTGACAATTTGTAAGTGCCCCCGTAAGTGCCTATGCATATAAAGACATTTCGGCCCAGTGTCGTTAGTAGTTAGTAGTAACTTTTGTTGTGGGATAATCATGTTGTAGATTTTGGCATTAATATGTATGTCTACGAGTAATCGACTCGTCCCGCATTGCTTAATCCGGCAAACGGAATTAAAATTACTTCAGCATGCTAATGTTGTGAGTTAAGACAGAAAATGTAACTGTTGCTTTTTGATAAAATATATTATTCATAACGTTTATTGGTTATAAATATTTTTCAAAAGTTATTTTCGTGAAATTGCTCGGATCCCAGGTCAGTTTTTAATTAAATCTAAAGACAGGTTAGTCAATGCTTTGTAGATGTAGATGAGGGTTTTTTTTTGCGAAATTTAAGTCTTGCCAGGAACGCGATGGTGAGATGTGGCGGAGCGTTCACCATACCATTCTGATACGCAGGTTCTGTATTCAGGGTTCGGTCTGGGTTTCTTTTATATTTCTGTTTCGGGTCTCCCTGTTTTTGTATTCGTCTTCGTGTCTTTGGCAGCAACGACACTCAAACTACTTAGTGTGAAACTATAAGTGTACAACGCTAAAAAAAGCACGATTAAAGTTTACTACATGCAATTCAAGTAAATACCAATCTACCTGTAGAAATTAATTGCTTATTATCTCATTTGTAAAATGTAAATGAGATCTCTTGTGAATGCGACCATGGAAGAGCTTTATTCGTAGCGTGGGCTCGATGCAACTTATTGGTATATATTTTTATTTTCCTGAGAAATCTTCAAACAAACGGCTTTCGACGATAGAACCTTAGTTTCGTTTTCTTCTGTCCTGAGAAACTATTAAACGTCTTATTTGTATCTGGCCTGTAGCATAACACACCTAGGTCTTGTTTGGACCAGCTCAATGTCAATGAACTTGTAACTAACACAACTTCCTTTAAAAGTTTAAATCGATGACAAAGACGGTGTTGTTGTCCCTTGAAACACAATGAGATGAGTCGTCAAATCAAGTTTATCTACAGAACTAGCTTTTTCCCGCGGCTTCGCTTGCGTTAAGAATTATAGAATTGATCAAAATCCTTTTTTAGCGACTGCCAACGTCATAACACCTACCTGCATGCCAAATTTCAGCTCGATCCGTCAAGTGATTTGGGTTGTGCGTTGCTAGAACATTATGTCAGTCAGTCAGTCACTTTTGAGTTATATATATTTAGATTGTCATCCTTTTTTATAACATGGTAGTAGCAAACGGGCATGCAGTCCACCTGATGGTAAGTGGCCACTGCCGTTCTTAGACATCTGTAACCAACCCCACATAAGATCAAAATCTCAATCTCCTCAGGCTTGCTACGAGTACGTTGCTTTCCCAGAGGACTAAGTTGGACCGCGTCGGAAAAGTATTTTTCCTTTTCCATACCATTCATACCGAAAGTCCGAAACATGGCAGTGCACACAGCAGCACACTGCCGTTTAATAGGCAGATACAGATGTACATAGTTGTGATGGAAGGCGAACCACAAAGAGTACCACCATCAATCTTTTGTTAATATACCTACTTAAGGTAAGCTAAGCTTGGGTTGAATGAATAAACTGAATATTTAGGGCATGTAGGATTCCTCACGTTGTTTTTCTGCACATTATAAATGAAACTGATAAATTTAAGGTTTTTATTATAGTATAAACTCTGTTTACAAGCTTTGTATCAGCTTGGCTTGTATGTACATATGTCTGTATATATGTATGTATGAATGTAACGGAATCGTTGAAGTGAGAATAGTGGCCGATACGATTTGTAACTAAGTTCAATCATAAGCATTGTTAGATTAATTTATGAGGCATAAGATATATTATCTTATCAATTCAAATCAGATCATTCCTCCTATCTTAATGAATATTTGTAAATCGAATAAATAATAATATTATGTTGATTATTTATGCTTATAACTAAATGGAATCGTATTACTGCCTGTCAGGATATTTCTAATTTAAATAGGTAATGTTAATGGCTATGCCCTTGCAGTTGAACTACGGAGAATCTCACCTCCGCTAATTGATTCATCTCAAGCTTTCCCATTAAGTATGCGGCTAAGTCTGTTGCAACGCAAATACATTAATGCGTCTAGGATGACGCACGACCATTGAGGATATCGTTAAGCCGATGTATTGTTTGTGATCTCGTGGTGATTCGAGGAAGTCTGTGTAAGGAAGACGCACACGTTTGTTGTGACGAAAAGGACGGTATCAAAATAAGTCCACTTCCTTGTTTTGGTCGTTCTTTGTTATTATACTTACTACAGCTACTACAATTTAGCCGATTAAGCCGGCTTAGAGAATGAACTAGCTAACACATAAACTTTATTAATACTGTTTTCTTTACCCGTCTGTGAATAGTAATTAATTAAATAGTTAAAGACAGCCGGTCGGCTGCTAGCTAATTGTACAGCCCTGATAGTTACCAAGACCCACGTGGTATCGATTTGAGCTGTAAGGTGTCAGTCTGGAATAGCACCATCTTCGCGTGGATGATGTAGGACTAAGGGATACAAGTACCATTATTAAAATAAAATACTATAAATAAAAAGTCGACTTCTCGCCTGGAGTATCATTGTTTTAAGCAGTCTATCTTTTGTTATTAGTGCAAACTACTCTACGTATATGACATTTGTATTTCTCAGAATCCGTCAAGCCGTTTCTACGTGCGGTACAAACCAAACCTTGGGTTTAGTTGGATGCATGCGGATGCCGATGCTGATTTAAATAAGAGGCGGTCTTAGTGTTCAGGAGTAGCAACGTATTTGTTATGGCCTTCAGATATAACTTCTGCTATCTGCTGGAGTTAGATACAGGTGACCTTAGGCACCTCTTACCATCAAGTAGACTGATGCTCGTTTGCTATTTTAATTTTGTACCAAAAAAAAAAACGTAGTCAGACCGGAATACACTTATACAATAAATCAAAAACGAAGTTTAAATTAAGACCTCCAACGTTTTACCAATAGACGCCCTCAGGTATCAAGAAATAAGCCAGGAAGTTCTTGCATACCTATCATTTAAATATTAGATTAAATTGATTTCGTATCTTGTGCACTGTAGATACGCTTTCAACGGGTGTGTTTTCACTGCATCTCCGGTTCTACGTTGATGACGGACCACTGATATATTTAATACTAGCTGTGCCACACAGTTTCACCCACGTTTATTAGGGAACAATCTATTACAAAACAAACAACCATAGCGTGATGTTATATAGCCTAAAGCCTTCCCCGATAAATGTACAATTCAACACAAAGATATTTTTTCAATTCGAACCAGTAGTTCCTGAGATTAGTGCGTTTAACTAAACAAAAGCTACTGCTTTATAATATTAGTATAGATGGTATAGATGTAACGGGTATTCACGATACGTGGTTTTCATTTCTTTCGACCCATTTGGATGGATCGTGGTCACGGCGAAACAACGGTAGCGAAGAGGAAACGTTGCCAAGTCCTAGTGCTAGATTGATAGATATCCAAAGCCTTAACCTTCTACTAGTTTGGTTCCACATATTTTATATATGGCGGGAAGAATTTTTTCAGATATTAGTTGCCCTTTTTTTCGCTAATCACTGTTGCCCGACTTGCCTCTTATGTATGTATTATTTTAACTGAAATAATAGAAAAAGATAAAAGTGTATTGTTATGTGGTTTTATGACGTTGTCGTGGCGTCAATGGAGAAGCGCTCTATCTCGTGATATATATCTCTAGCCATGATTTGTGGTTGATCAATAATACATGTTAGTTATGACAGATGTGGTTGACAGTGGTCGTAACCAGTTATGGTTACGTTGGACGTTGAATTCGTTATATTTAATGCTATATGTGTGTTGCTAAGAACTGTTGATATTAATTTGTCATCGCAGTATCATAATATAAATTTTTGTCAATTTTTTTGCAATTTTCTTATTGTCCCGTGCTTTGTTTTCATAAACTTATAGACAAAGATTTTAGACAAAGATATTTGTAATTAATAGTCTATTTATTACCTTTTATTTGATACTTAATTTGTTATGATAATGAAATAAATTAACGCTTCACCTTTCTGATTGCAAGTGTGACATTTAAATATATGTAGCCTACGACACTCTGCAAACTGACACGATTCAAATGATATGTCATATGTTACAATCTGTCAAGCCGTTTGGGCTGTAGAGCATGCCTAATATCGACATTCATACATCAAATCACATATACATATGCCGACATATACATATTTGCCGACCCGCGTGGCGGTGCGCTCGCTATACCGGTCTACCACGCAGTGGGTCCCGGGTTCGATCCCCGGCCAGATAGAAATGTGAATTTCTGTTCTGGGTCTAGGTGTTTGTGTATTCGTCTTTGTATTCATGGCACCCACGACACAGGAGTAAATCTTTCTGTGGGCTATGAGTGTAGAAAGCGTTTATGTTAATATGCTGGAAATACATAACCGCCCTTCTATCAATTCATAACGCAATCGTGTCAAAGGGAATTTGAAGAGTTCTCTGAATACTAACACAGACACACGCACACTCTTTCTACACTCATAGCCCCACACTAGGTATTCTCCTGTTTCGTGGGTGCCATGGACACACAAGGACGAATACACAAACACCTAGACCCAGAACAGAAATCTAAACTTCTCATTCATATTTCTGTCTGGCCGAGAATCGAAACTCGGGACCCACTGCGCATCAGACCAGTACGGTGACCGCTCCGCCACGCGGGTCGTCGGTGGTCAGACTAAACCATTCATTTCGCCTTTTTAGCGAGTACGACAATATTGTTGCAATGTTCTATTTTGAAAAGTGAACGAAAGATAAACATACCATGTGGCGTTCTATTTAAGGTCAAGGCATGGTATAATGGTCATAATAAAACTAACATTGACAGGTAGTTATCACACAGCCAATGGACTTATATTATGATATTTTTTATCACATTGAAGTAGTAAACTAGCAGGCGGTCCACCTTTGATGGTGTTTTTGTCGCTCATAGACATTTGCAAAAACCCCTGGTAAGATCAGAGTTGCTACCCTTAAGAACTAACGTATGGCTGAGATAAGTAAGTCTCCCTGTCTTTAAATTGGTACAAGTTGATGTAACGAATATGAGTACATACTAAAAATAAAAAAATCTGTTAAGTTCGAGTCGAACTCGCAGGCGAAGGGTTCCGTAGCATTATTATTCACAAATCTTGAAGAGAAAATACATGACATGACATGATGAATCTATAAGGGTTCCGATTTTTGCCATTTGGCCACGGAACCCTAAAAAGATTTTACGAAAGTTTATATTGTATACCGATCATGGAGACCTTAGCTGGTAAAGCATAACTTTGTACTAACGCCAAAATAAAAGAATTTAAGTGGTATTTGGCGCTAAGGAGGTTATGAAAGCGACACTTCATGTCTACCACCGTCGCTGATTGTTTGGGCACCAACTTCGCAGACCCCCAGGGGGTCACCTGTTGAAAAACATTGGTATATCATTTAAAATCACGATTGTATCATTTTGTACTTGTTACAAAATGAATTGTAACTTTTTAACCGACTTCCAAATTCAATTCGTCTGATTTTTTTTATGATACATTTTATAATGAAAGTTGTGGATAGAGTGGACAAATTTTGACATATTAAAATGTATAAATTCCGCGATAATATTAGTCTAATTTTTTTGTGTATCCAGGTGGGTTCCGGCCGCTGTTCATCGCCAGGTACCGGGCCCCTGTCTCCGGCGGATGGTCCGCGGTGGCACGCGCACCACGCCCACCCTCTCCACCATGCTCTGCTCTCTTCTAGCGTCAAGAGGGGAAAGGATCTGTAAGTTACATCTCGTTGATGAGGAATTCAAATAGACTAATAATCATCAATTTTGATTAAGACGCGCTGATGGTGACACGTTTATGTGGGTCAATTACTATTACTATTCGCCTAATCAGAATCCAGTAGATTGCTTTTAGTATAATGCGGTGATTTCATAAACTATAAGACGATATACTTGACGAAGATCTTTTTGATGGATTAGAGACGAGTCGTCAAGATCACGTAGCAGAATTTTGAGTCTATTTGGTTAGTAGTCTGTGGATACCACAGGCAAATAGTACATTTTTAACGGCCTTTTAGAATGTGATTATCGTTACCTAAAGCATTTTACAGCAAAATATTGAATTTATTTTTTATTTGAAAATATTTTAATTTTTCATGTCTGTTCAAATCAGAAACAAGGATATGTAAGTGAACATCTGAAAAGGTTAAGCTTTTGCTTTATGTTTTTTTTTAATTCATTACTTTTCAGGAATTGTACACACATATATGCATAAAAATATAAGTGAGGCAACTAAAAAAAATATATTTCCTTAAGAACAGTTTATACAATAAAGTGCACGTTAGTTGTTAGAAGGGAATGGCCGCAGAGAATTTCCAGATTTAAAATACCTGCTTAAACGGTAAACGATCTGGGTATTGCATATGTAGGCGTTGTATTTATATGTTTGTCTTTTGTTTATCCGTAACAAAGACTTAAAGACTAAAGCTTTGGTTGAAGATTACTGATAAGCCACCCGTAATTACTGTCCAATCACCGATAGCGTAAAAGCTAGCTAACTTTTCTTAATTGAAACAGTAATAGAGAACGAGAATGTATTCTTTCCTAATGTTAATGACTTAATGCTCGCAGTATATTTCTATAATTAAAATGAAATTAGGCTAAGTGTTGTCTAAAGTGATTCAAGTGCGAGTCGCACTCGCGCACGAACTGTTCCGTACTGTAATCTACATATAAAAAAAACGTTTTTTATGGGAAATATTTGTTTGTACTTTAGTATTTATTGTTATGGCGACGGAGTTTTAACTATCTAGATATAGCCTGATGACAAACAGACGACAGCGGAGTCTCAGTAATGGGGTCCCGTTTTTATTCTTTGAATACGAAACCCTAAAGAGAAATAAATTTCGAGAAACATTGACACTAGTAAAATGTTTATTTTTTTTTAATTTCTAATATTGTCCCAGTGCTGGGCAAACGCTCCAAATGCCGATATGATGATATGTTTCGTTAATTTTACAGAGATGGCCGAAGGTGGTCGGTGGCGTCGCTACCGTCGTCCGGTTACGGCACAACTCCGGGGAGTTCCAGTTTGTCAGTAAGTATCTTTATTCGCACACATAAACTATTACGAGATTTGTGTTGGACAAGTGCCTGAAGACGTACATGGCAGAATGATTGTTGAACATCGATCATCAGTTCTCACCATAATAATCGATGGATGCCATCGATCGACAAACAGTCGATATTGAATACATTTGAAAAAATACTGGAGATAGACACCTATAGTAGGTATATAGTGGTGACGTCCCGCATGGCGGAGCGGTCATCACACCGTTCTCAAACGCAGTGGGTTCCAGGTTCAATCCCCGGCCAGACAGACATCTGAAAAATGAATTCTGATTCTGTTCTGGGTCTGGGTGTTTTTATGCGTTTATGTGTGTATGCATGGCACCCGTGACACAGGAAAAATCCTAGTTTAGAGCTATGAGTGTAGAAAGCATTATTATTATATATTAACCGACTTCAAAAAGGAGGAGGTTCTCAATTCGTCTTTTTTTATTTATAGTCAACTTAATCATCAATCGACGGTGGTTTAACCATTGACCGATCGTCTTTTTATCGACTTATCGTTCGATATCGATCGAAGACATCGATAGGAAATTAGTGGTGATCCTTAATTATATACGTGTACCCAATAAAATTAAACTTGGCTATCTTAATACAACCCTATGCAAGTATTAAAATAACATTAAGTTTATTATTTATTATTAAATTGTTTAGTTATATGTTGGTGTTGTAATTTATGCGTCCTAACAAAAACGTATTGTCTCTTGTTTTGTTAAAATTTTATGCTATTTCATACATATTTTTCGCTAACACAGTTTTGAGTGAATCAGCTGGTTAATATCGGTCACGGAGAGAAAAATGCGATTTTCTTACACATAACTAGGCCACGATGTCACAGCCAGATGCCGTCCGAATTGCATTCTCGAGCGGTTATCACAGCGAGCTAGCTCGATAACAATTACGCGAAATATATTTACGTCAGTTGTGAGTCAAGACTCATCTGTCCCCTGTGTGTGGCTTCGAAAAAGCGATATTTTAATAAATTTCGTGTAATGATGAAATGTTTTCAGTTTCGCCAGGTGGTAGAACCAATGTAGCGTGAAGCAGTTCTTGCATTTCGGTGGAAGAGTATGGTTCCCGGTTCACTTATATATGAGGCGAGCATCGTAGTCCTAGGGATTAGCAACGCATCTTTTCTTTCTCGGATCGGAACACGGTCACAATTAGGAAGATCCGTCAAGAAACCTAAGGGGAATGTCTATTTGTCAATATTTTGTCCATAATATTTTTTTTCATATTTGTTCGAGTAGAAGTAGATTTAGCTTAATAACATTATTATAATTATTTCTATAAGCATGGATTGTTTATTTACTATGGTTTCTGTAATTGTATCGTTAATTTACGCGACTTCACGCATATTTTGCAAACCTCAGTCACGTGGGTATGACGTTGTTTAATCTATATCTATGGATAAAAGCGAAAGTGTACCCAATTTCGACTAATCACCGTAGAATCCAAAATTCTAAAGGAACCATGACATTTAGACAAAAGGTCATTTTATGATATGGTACTTAACTACTAAGAAAATGTAATTTATATGTTACATCTTAGGGAGTTAAATATTTATAGTATTTTACATCCTTTTTTACATATGTTTCATATAGCATGGGAGTCACGGAACGGATCAAACATTAGAAAATTAATAAAGATTTTTTGTGTTTCGTAATTACTTACATGATTGGAATCATTAAAAGTGTTAGCAAAATAAAGTTAAACTACTACTTATGGCTACTTATGTTTGTTTAAGACGATTACGTATAAAAATCTATTTTAGTCAATTATGAATTTAAGCACGTCACTATTAGCGCGGGGCCACGAAGAACGCGACGGGTGAGTGATGAGTATGATCGTTTGGCATGAAATTTATACCTTGCGGTTGACCTATATTTAGGTCAAGTATTGTGTACACAAAGGTAAACAACTTTAGATATTTAGTTACGATATGATTTTTATAAAACGTTGATGCAGTTGATCAAGAATAAGTTTGGTACAGTTTCGTCTAAGTTTTAATAACATCGTAAAGGGATTTCGTGATGTCTCTCTTTGGGTAATGTTGTAATAAATGAAAAAATAGCCGTTTCACGATGCCTGGCAGAGGTGAAACATCGTGTTCGTGCAAGTAATATACGTAAAAGACAAGATTGCGACAGGAACTATATATATATATAACATAGTGAAAATAACGCCATCTACGAACAGTACTCCGCACTAAGTCGAACAAAACACCGCTGCTTAGTTTTGTTGGATACTTAATAGTTTTACCAATGGATAACAGATGGCGCAAAAAACAATATATGCAAGAATCGCCATGTCAACAATCCCTATAGATCGCATCCTATAGTTTCACATTAAGTTATTAAAATCTGTGACGGTAATGTATATCTGAATACTTATTAAATTTGGATACAGTCCAGAGTATTGATTCTGTTCATCCATACATCGATTAGGCCTTTGAGGTCCACTAGACGTAGGCCTTCCCTACTGGGGATTTTGCAAATAGTCACCGCGCCTGGTGGTGACTGCAGGGGTGTTGACGATACTTTGACAATGCTACCCATCTCTTGATACTTAGTCGGCATCTACGACATCCACGGGAAGAGAGGCAGAGTAGCACCTCTGCATCTCAAGACAGACATCACCCAGCACCATATTGAAACCGTACTATTTAAATTTTAATATAACATCTATAGGCATCTTGGAGGTGTTCTGCACCTCGAAAGTTCTTCTGCAGTTTATAGATGCGTAGCCAATATAATAATAAACATACCTATTAAAAGGAAATCATTATTATTCTTGCACGTCTTTGTTTAAACAATAAATTTAGATAGTGCTGAATAATAAATACAAATAGGAGACCATAATAAGAATCGTATGAGATTATGACGCTATTATGTTATCTAATGTGGATTTAATCGACATTAATTTGATTTTAATTATACAAACAAATCAGTAAGCGTCTTTGTTTCAAAACAAAATAACTCATGATTAGATTTATTCTTTAAATTAATTATTTATTATGTGCTTATAAAATCGTTAAACCTTTTATTGGGTGTACTTTTTATTCAAAACTTTACAATAAGCAATTTTGTTAACTAATGAAAGGACAACTGGAAATATGTACTATAATAATAATATGAATACTCATTTAAATGGGTAATTTTATCCTTAATTATTATTTATTGAACTTGAAATGTCTAATATTAATTAGCGTCAGTTATTCTTATGATTCCCTAATTAAGATTTTGAGAGACAATGAGAGAATGATTTTTTTTTAAGAATGAGTTAACAAACGAGCGTGCCATCCACTTGATGGTAAGTGGTCATTACCCATGGACATCTGTAAGCAACTTCATATAGAAAAGGGGTTCTATCTGAAGTCGGTAACTCATGCGTTGCCACTTCGGGGGCCAAGGTGGTCGCCTCGTCTATAAGTGAACCGGCAACCACACCCTTCCAACGAAACGCAAGAACTTCTTTACGCTAGAAATAGGTATGGCGGTGGTACATCCCCGGTCGAACTACATTGTATCTACCACCTGGTAATGTATTATATTTCGGTTATATCCATACTATCTTATTCCTATTCTTAAAAATATGACATGGAACGTCTCGCGCCCACGGTAATGAATATTCCATATGTTAATCCAAATCATACTATTACAAATCATACTACTAACTGTCTGTGTGCAAAATTTCTGCGAAATCTGATCGTAGTTTTTATGTAAAAGAGTTATTCGTCTTTATAATATTAGGAAGACAAAACTAGTAAAATATTGATTTGTAAAATTTGAAGGTTACAGTGTTAGGCGGTTTCTATTTATAACCTCTCCACACATAGATTAATTGTACATAAAGGTCTGAAAATTTACTATAAGTCTTTGCTTCAATAGGTTTTCTACGTGTTATATTCACTCATCTGGGATTGATTACGTTTGTCCATGGACGGCAGCTCCACTTACTGTACGGTAGACTGTAACCTGTGGGCCACTAAACTTTAGCTTCAAACAATCGCTCTTTGTTGCAAGCGTTTGTACTGTAATTTTATAAGGCCACGAAATTTCGCTTAAAATTATACTGAAATTTATGCAATGATGACGCGTGAATGTTTTGTGGCCCTCGGTTAAGAGCGTATATCGCGTGATTCATTTATTTAAAACTGCAATTTGACTCCGCTTAACTTTGATGAATGATGAGCAAACGTTAACCTATACCAATAAAAATATAGGTCCAACACCGATTATCCAGTACGTTATAGCAAAGTTGTAGAACGTATATGGTGCCACCGGGGAGATACCGGAGTTACCACTATTTCTAAGAGGTAAAGCAGGTTTTGCATTTTGGTGTGGATGCCTATTCACTTTTATATGAGGCAACCATCTTAGACCTCGTTGATTTCAGATAGAACCCTTGTACTGTATGAAGCTGCTTACAGATGTCCATGGGCGCAACGGCCACTTCACAGGCATCCCCGTTTGCTATTTCAATATTATAAAAAAATCTTTAAAAAAACCGCCTTACGCTGGTTTCATGGCCACATAGGCTTGTTAGCGGCACGTGGTGCTAATTGCCTCACCAAGAGCGGATCGCGTGATTCATTCACTCGAAACTGCAACCGGACTCCCGCTCATGCTTTGAATGATGAACACGTTAATCTTTACAAATAAATAAAACGATAGTGATCTGTGCGTCACAAAGTAACTGTCGTTTTCTTGGCGTGTTTGATTAATAGCGTAGTAGAGGAACGTAAGACTTTTAACCGACTTCTCAAAAGAAAGGTTATCTATTCGTCATGTATATACATTTAGCCTTGTATGTTCGATCATTTTTGCATAATTTCACATTATCTACTCTGGTAGATGTTCTTATGGCATCATACATTCCGAAGTTTCATGCCACAAGAGATTTTAAGAGGCACTGACTGAAAAGACACCAGGATTATGTCCACGTAGAGCAAAATAGAAGATTTCGAGGAATATATACTTATATATACGAACGAATTTATACGTGTATGGTTGAACTCGCGTGAATACTTTATTAGGACCTAGTTTTTATTGCTCATATCAAACAAATGGTTTAAAGACAAAGTTGTGCAAGAAAGACAAATCCGCTTAGTTTCTTGCCGGATCTTCGATGTGAGGTCGGAATCTGATCCGGACGTAGTGTAAGAAAGAATATTTTACTCATCATTTATAAGTGCCCTATAGAATAATGCAAAATAAAGACATTATTCATTTCATTATTGTCGTCCAACTAGTTGTGCCCCGCGGTTTCGTCCACGTTTAAAAAAAGGTATATAATTTTTAGTTGTAATAACTTTTCATAGAGTGGGTTGATTTTAATAAAATAATCGGAATATTACTAATACTTACGTACTAACAATATATTTGCGTTTCCTTGAACTCAATTCAGTAATTTTGGTTTATTTAGTAAATATATATATAGTCGAGCACAGATGCGTTGCTATTCCCGAGGACTGAGATGGTCGCCTCATATAAAAGTGAGCCGGCATATTTATAAAAGCGAAGGTTGTGAGGATGTTTAATTAAAAGAAACATTTCACGCTTTACCGATGGATTTCGCAACAATTTGGCACACAAATAATTTATGAGCTGGTGTAAAATATAATACATTTATTTTCATGTATGTATGTAAACGTGACCGAACCGGGCGGAGCCACGGGTAAAAGATGATCTATTATAATCTCAATTTGTATTTATTAAAAAAAATATATTTATTTTTGTTTTAAGAAAAAAATAGCACACTAATGCGAAAGTTTTATTTTTATTACATGTATAGATGACTAGCTGTGCAGTTTCAGCCCCGTTGACTAGAGAACAATCTATTAAAAACAAACAAACATAGTGTTATGTTATATAGCCTAAAGCCTTCCGCGATAAACTTACTATTGAGCACAAAAATATTTTTTCAATTCGAACCAGTAGTTCCTGAGAGTCGTTCCTGCGTTTAACCAAACAAACTCTACTGCTTTATAATATTAAAATTAAAAAAATACTAAATATCAAATACTAATACTATAGAAGTATAGATAACGCAGATGAAAATCCAGACTTCCGGCGTAGGAAATTTATACCAGTAATCTATTAACACTAAGCAGTTGTAAAATGCACTAAAATTAACATTTTCGGCGTACCAAGTTAATTATATAACTCACTAAAACACACTACATACCGTATTTTGGTTTCGTTGCGCACAACATTTAAATTTCAACCCGGCGTCGTTTGCGTAGAGTTCAGAACTGTTCGGCTTAGTATCGTTTGTTTTGAATGTCGTCCAAGTATTCATGGATACAGATGCTTGTTGATCGTTGATAAACAAGACTTGAGATAGCGTTCGGTGAAAATAAAAGAGACCTAATGCGAAATATGCCATTTGAAAAAATACCGAAATTATGTTTGATTTTCGAAGCGTTTCGGCTCACGTTAATAATGAGGCGACCATTTTAATTCTGGGGAGGGACAACGAGTAGAAGTATAGATATAAGGAGTGTGGGGAAAGATATTGATTACAGATGCGGGCGAAATCGCGTTGCACAGTTAGTTTACGTTGTGGCGTTAGTACGTTTTTTACCCGACTGCGTCAGAAGGAGGGTATTTATTGCTTCTTCAGAATGTCAACATTTAATGGTATTAAAACAAGCCAGTTACATTCAGTACAGCCAAAGAGGTTTGATTACTAATAATACATTCAAAATACGAAAATAATTTTGCCCCGACCTATTATATAGTATTGTACTATATTTCCTGTCTGCGTACTATATACTATTGAACAAAAAACGCAAAAAAAAAAATATTTTCGACAGCGAAAAATAACGAAAAAAAAAAATTCATCAGTTCCAAATCTAAATTTTACGACCGTTTTTATGTTTACATTAACTTTAAAACAACCATGTCCCTTCAAAAAGTATAAGAAGTATATAGATTTATTAAAATAATTGTATTTTTGTCTACATGTTATGTTTTGTCCATAAAATACTATATGTTCGATATGTGTATTATATTTTTATAGCTTATTTTGAAAAATACTTTATTTCATTGATAAAACGTTGGTAACTGTAAATGCTTCCGATGTCGAACCATGAAGAGTTCCATCAACTTTAAACATTCTGAAGAAGTGGGCAAAGAGGACAATATGTCTGTTATTATATGTTATCTGTTTATTATATGCCTCGTGACACTTGATGTTTTAGGTTTTTTATCTGTGTTCTTTATCAAGCTAAACGCTTACCGTTGATACCTTGTCAACTATATTCCATTATATTTGACAGATTACTTTGTTTGTTGATGTTCCGATTGGATCGTACAGATTAAGTAATCTATTATTTATCGATATTTTATTTATGTGTTTGTGGAATCAGCTAAGTAAAAATTGTTAACTGATCTAAATATATTTATGCTGAAAGGATTTGTCCTCTCGAATAACATTGTTTTCGTATATGATTTTAGACTAATATTATCGCGGAATTTATACATTTTAATATGTTACGGGTACTCACGATATGCGGTTTTTTGA
>DWNE01001757.1:0-20818 GCA_018249875.1 Cecropterus toxeus | reverse complement strand
TCCCTGAGGGACACACCGAGCATAGCTCTCTCCATTGCTCGCTGAGCGACTTTGAGCTTATGGACCAGTCCCACCGTCAGTGTCCACGTTTGAGCTCCGTAGGTCATGGCTGGTAGGACGCACTGATCGAAGACCTTAGTCTTCAAGTTTTGCGGGATAGTTCGTTGTTTATGTTTATTAAACTATACTCGTGGTAAAGGCCGTGGCCGATAATTACTAGGTGAAATTCCTTTATCTGTTCATATTTATATCTATACTTAATATATAAAAATAAGATGGTAAATCTGTGTATTAGTCAATCACGGAGGAACTACTGGTCCGATTTACTCGAAATTATGCATGGATTTATTTTATTAACTAATATCTAATAGTAGTCTATAGAATACTTTTGATTTCGATATTTTTCGCTAGTTATAAATGGTGATTATTTTAGTAACGTCACTACACACTTTGGTTCCCGAGTATCATATTTCTATTTTAAATAAAAAGACAACGCTAAAAATAGCAAACTTTTGATGGCATATACAAGTTGAACATTTAATTTTCTATCCGGAAAGTCCTTATCAATTTTCATGTACCTCCAACGGTTAGCGAGTAAAAGCATTTTTTTATCACGTATCGAAGCACGGGTACTTCATCTAGTACTCCTATAATATTACAATGGTAATAGTAATTCAAACATTTCAGTATACCATTTTGATGTTTTCTACAATTATATTAGGAACTACCTGAACCACCCGTGCTTCGCTACGCATAGTTTTTTCATACATCGGGTTACATTATCGAAATTTTCAAACGGTTCCCTTTTTTTTCTCTTATTAAATATAGCCTATGTTCATTAGAGATAATGTAGGATTCCGATGGTAAAATAAGTTTTTAAATCGGTCCGGCAGTTTCGGAGCCTTTTCCATTCAAACAAAAAAACAATTAAATCTTTCCTCTGTATAATGTTAGTGTAAACAATTCAAAAAGTTTATTTTAGTGTATGTAAGTGTACAATTTTTATTTATGTGTGAAATGATTCCTTGACATTTTATATTATACGATACACATATACAATATATATATTTATATTTATGTTCACTTGCTCTGCATCAGACATTTATCAAGACAATAGAATACCCTTTCCGTCACAAAAACACCAAATTCGCTCTATAACGCTACATAACTCTACGTAGTCTAGGTGACATTTCGTAGAGACCTTTTATGAACTCCCCGCCTTATGAAAGGGGTCATTAAATATGAGTTAGGAATTTACTAAATGTCTATTCAAGTAAATGCCTAAAGTTATTTTGCTTCCTATGGACCCAAGGGTTTAAACTTATCATGTTCCATGTTGATTAATTGGGTTTGTGTTTTACTATTCTATTTATATTATATATATCTATACTAATATATAAAAATGAACCGGTGTGTCTGTGTGTTCCTCAGTCACGCAAGAGCCATTGGTCCGATCTACATACAGCATGAATGTAGCTTATTTAACCGGTCAGTCTGTAGACTAATTTTGGTTTCGATATTTTTCTCTATTTAAATATGGTGACTATTTTCGTAACGTCACTACAACCTTTGTTTCAGACTTTCATATTTAAATTTTTAAAAAAAAAGAACGCCAAAAATAGCAAATTTTTGATGGCATATCCGAAGTTAACATTTGTTTTTTATCCGGAAGGTCCTTACCACTTTTTACGTACCTCCAACAGTTAACGAGTAAAACCTACGTTTTTTGGGTTCCGTAACCAAATGGCAAAAATCGGAACCCTTATAGATTCGTGATGTCTGTCTGTCCGTCCGTCTGTCCGTCCGTCTGTCCGTTTGTCCGTCTGTCCGTATGTCACAGACACTTTATTCGGAAACCGTTAATACTATGGTGTTGAAACTTGGTAGGTAGGTGTATTCTGTAAACCGCTTTCCGAATTTTGTACAAAAATATAAAAAATATATCAAATTTAAGGGGATCTCCCCATATCGTAGTATCATAGAATTTTTTTGTTACGTTGCGAAGCACGGGTACCTCAGCTAGTTATAGATATATATTATATAAGGATGTATTATAAAAGAGAAATGATTTGTAACAATGAAACCTACTACTAGGGTAAAGCAGTTCTTGCGTCTCAGTGGAAGGGTATAGCTTGTGTTGGTGGGCTTACTTATATATGAGTCAACCATCTCAGTATAGTAGGGTAGTAACGGGAGTAGCGCATGTGATTGACTTTAGGTAGAACCCCTGTTCTATATTAAGTTAGCTTACTCGGCGGAAATAACCACTTCCCTTCAGATGGACTGCATGCTCGTTTACTACTTCATTCATATAAAAAATGTATTTTGTCAGATTTTCTCTAATGAGGTCGTCTTGTGATAATGTAAGAAAAAATATTCTAATTGACAACTTGTAAGCGCCGCCGTAGGCCCATACAACAAAAAGACATTTCATTTCACAAATTACTATGTAGGTTACACGTAGCACACGTTTTGTTAGTCACACGTGCCTGTTGGAAGTCCGTTTTAATGAGTCACTACACAAAGGTGCTGAGAGAGCTGTAATTTCATTACAGACTCAATTAGTACGGAGCACGCTTTGCCTGCAAAAGTACAAAGACAGGTGTTTCAAAAATAAACTCGCAAAAAGAAAATAGTGTGCAGCGTTGAAGGAACTGAAAATTATCCTGATGAAGCTCTGTTTTCGAAACTGTTTGACATTGAAGGGTCAGTTAGGCGAAGTAGTCACCATACCTATCTTCAGACAGGTTCTAGAATTTAAATTTCTTGGTGTTTTCTTTTGTATAATAAAAAAATAATTCTTTGATTGCAACTAAGCAAACGAAAGTGACATCAGTTACGTATTCGTTATCGCAGATATAAATACTAACTTACCAACTTAGAGTTCAAATGTTCAAGATAAGAAAGTTGAATTTGAATTAAGAAGACATAGGTTGAAACTCATTGTATGTATGTTTTACTCCGGGGTACGTTTCAAACTGCCTATTAGGTCTCTTTTATGGCCATAAAAACTATATTTAATGATAACAACTGAGACCTCTGGCTGATATATGATAACGTACCCTTTGAAAACACGAAAGCGCTCATAAAATTTAACCAGTAACGGTTTCTCATTCAACCCCTGACTATGTAGGCCTTTGTACTATACAATATCGTGTTTAATTTCCTTTAATGTTCTGTTTCTGATTGTAACGCGATGCAACAAAAATGCGTTTCAAAAGTACAGTTATTGAAATTACAAATAGATGGCGCTGTACGCCTTACTGAATCCTGCTAACGATTTTACTTCGTAGCTTGTATAAGCTCAAATTGGTATATGCGAACTAAGATTTACAAATATGGACTGCATTCCTTAATATTTTTTTTAAAGCATAGGAAAACAAAAATATTTTTTATTAAATATAAGTTACACCGTTACCGTGCGTAAATTTTCGAAAAAAAAATAGATGTGTGTGCAACACTCATATGTTTTAGAAAATTCTACTATTTCTAATTATCGGTGCTCTCAATTACTTTTTTACAAATATATGCGATGTACAGAAGGATCTTTCATTTCTATTATCTGTATGGATGGATGTACTTATTCACTTTTACGTCAAAAGTTCCACAAACCGAAACTAGATATTTAGATACATGAGACATTTTACAATACTCGTTATTGTGCTCAAATAAATGCATGGAAGCCAGGAACATCATTTCCCTCTCAGTTTTCTTTAAAATTTCATCTGCTTACAAAATCATATTTTGGCACACTATGCAAAAATTCCTGATATAGGTAGGAAAATGCGCCCGAATTTATTTTTAAGATGAAAAATTGTCTTCACTTTTCAGATTGCTGTACCGTGAACGAGTAGCGAGCGAAGGTCGTGAAATTCTTGTTTGATGTGGCTCAGTCGCTGTCTAAGCTTACCATGCGTATTTTGGGTTCGTTTCCCGGTAGTGGAAATTTCGAAATATGTACGTTTTGGTTTGAAAATAATTAGAGGGAGCATACAATACGAGGTGTCCCAACTTAATTCTCAGCGATATAAATTTCTCAAGCTTCTCTTATAAACATTCAATACATTCTGAAGCTAAATAACTTAGTCATAGCGACTTATTTTCATCTTATATTTATTTATTTTCTTTTATTTTCTATTTTAACCAGTTTAAGTTGTAATCACCAATTCAAAAACGATCAGATAACTATCATCGCGCTTTAACAGCTTCTTCATGTACAGTTTAAGGTCTCTTACTCAAGTCACTATGTGCTATATACTTGTCTACACTATGTGCTACATATTTATCTTCCATTATTTTAATAATCGCAATTTACAATTCCAGTTCTCTAATTTAAAGACCATGTTATGCGTTGAGCTATTTTAATATTTAACGTTTAATCACGATACGCGGTTTTTATTTTTCATATTTGCGATATTTTGACCTAGTTGAAAGAAATTAATAACCGCGTGAGTACCCGTTACATATAAAAATTGGATGCAATACTTTTTACCTGACTGTATCAGAAGGAGGGTAATGTTTTTCAAACGTATGTATGTATGTTTTTTGTATGTATGTCCATTTCTTTGGCACGCGCTACAGGCTTACGGTTACAGGTTTACGCTACGGCTTGTAACATGTCATATCATTAGAATCGTCTCACTTTGCAAATTGTCATAAGCTATATCATTTTTAAAAATGGCGCCTGGGAATAGAGGATATAGGGGGGAGAGAAGAATTTGTTTACTATTACAACAATATTGGTATCAAATGAAAGCTGGTAAATATAGACCAATCCAAAAATATGTATATTGTAATACTTTTACTTGACAATTTTGACAAAAACTCATATATATAGGTAAGCGTTAAATTAAATATATATCATTTTCGTTTTAAGCAGTCGGGTTTTCTGTTTTAATGTTTTAACGATGTTACTAGTTTACAATTAATACCAAGTTGGATACTTACTATTGTTGTACTTATTGTTAATAATATAATTATATTTTATGTTCAGGATTAGTAGCATGCCTTAGGAAAGACCTATATTCAACAGTGGACAAATATAATCTAGTGATTATGCTGATAGTGATGTTACAACCACAAAGATTTTGTTATAATCCGCTGTCGAAAAAAAAATAATAAACTGATACATTACATTTTGTTTTGCTTCGTAAAATTTTCTTTTCTCTCTGCTTATTGTCCTTATTTCTAAACATTATGACGTTATTGAAAGCACACATAAATTACAAATTTACAACCCAGAAGCGACAATCCAATCTGTCTTACAGAGCAAGTACCTAACAAATAAAGACATATAAAACGAAGTACAAGTGAAAACATATTCGGAACAGTGGGGCGGTTGCCAAATCTCTCGCTACGTAGCTACGTTTCTTTAACTAATTACCACGATTGTAATGGCCGTGCTAATAGCTAGACTTCATTCGACGTACAATTACTTGAAATTAAAGGCTGAAATGACCGTAAATGTACAGACAATCTAGTAATGTTCGGCTATAGTACTCTAACTTTTTACAGTACCTACTTTTTGAAGATTGAAGTAACAAGCGAGCATGCAGTCTACCTAACGATAAACGGTCACTGCCACCCATGGATGGTAAGCAACTCCATATAGAAGAGGTCCTAACTGAAATCAATAACAGATGTCTTATTACTTCCGAGGACGACTAAGATGGTCTGATATTTGAAAGTGAGCCAGCAAGCATACCCGTGCACAGAAACGAAAGAACTGCTTCACGCTAGAAATTAGTGTGGTGGTCGTACTTCCACTTGTACTAGTTATTTTAATAGCAAAGAGAAATATACTATAATGTAATTGTTATAAAGATTATAGCTGCGGTTGCTAAACTCAAAATAACATGAACATATAAACCCTAACTAAAATATCATATAAATGAACATTATACCTCAAGAACTATTTACTTTTCATTTGTTTATGGTATTTAAGGCATCACTAATTTCTTTTAGAATTGGGAAATGTATTTCGTTTCGTGCTAATGGTAGCAAAAGTTAGCCTCTGTTAGTTATTAACCGTCCTCTTGTATCAATCTATCAATATATACTACGAAAATACCTTATTAATAAATTATACGTATTTTATTTTGCGCTACCGTTAAATATTTCATGGGTAATTGTTAAGCTCAAACTCCAATGTTACCTTAGTCAGGTACCCACAAAACTAATAGGGCAGGCGACAGAAACTCTAATGCCTAACCTCGTTCTGACTTAGATTTATAGGAGCGTGCATGCAGGAATTTGGACAGAACGGACGTTCGCGAAAAAGCCGAAACGATAACGGACCGACCGGCGAGATTTACTGATGCCTTTTTAGGGCTATTTATGTGTCTCGTGACGGAATATTATTTGGCCCGATTTTGGTGGCGCGGTTTTGCTGGCGATTTAGGGCCTTGCATTTTAAGTCTGTTTTTGTATGCGTTTATATTGGTCTAGCGTTTGTAATTTAATGAATCGGGCTGCGAATTGTGGACAACATTTACTTTAAGGATTCTTGACAAAGCAACTTATAAATTATTAATTTGTAACATTTTTTTTACTTCTGTAAATAAAAATGTCATAGTAATGATTAAAAAAACAAGGCAGTGATTTTTTTATTACATGATTGAAAAAGCAAATGAGCATGCAGTCCACCTGATGGTAAGCTGCTACTGCTGCTAGATAAAATCAGAGTCTTACGCGAGGCTAGCCAAATACGCGTTGCTACCTCTGGGGACTAAGTTGTAATTCCTTGGATAAGTATATCTCCCTTACTATACCCGTCAGATAAGAGCACTGCAATGTAAACTGCTGCTATAAGTTAAAAATAGGTGTAGCGGTGGTGCTTCTAGATTAGAAACACATAGACTTCTACCATCTTAATTTATTGCACTTTTAACGTAAAGTAATAAATAAAAACAATTTTTCCCCGCTGTAAGCAGCTGCTTCAAGCAGACAGATGTCATATTTCCAAAAGATGTTTCTTTAGCTTCTGTTTTAACTTAAACTTTGTTTTTCAAAGTCTTTCAATGCTTGGACTTCTTCAGAAACAAAAAAAACTTTCTCTCAATACACCGCCACGCGTTATAGTTCCTGTCCTTGGCTTTTTAAATCATTACCATCCCACCTGGGATAGTCCGACAAATTTACATTGCATGCAGCGCACGTCCCAAAACTCAATAGCGTTGGGAAATAAACACAAGGAAGTCGTAGCACGACATTCTTGGTGAAATCTATCAGAGTGCGCTTCGGAATTGGGAACTATTTTTCAAATAGGCTCGCTTCTTGAAAGTATCAGAATGCCCTTTTTTTTGTCAACTATTTTTACATTACTATCATTGACAAGATTATCAAAATCATTCATCAATCAATTAAATATCAATTTGAGCTCGTTATCGTCACTATCATTTCTATCATTTCTATACCACTGATAAACATAGGTTTTTCTTCAGAAAGAGAAAATTTAAGCCATATTCGAAATTGGTACAACCTAAGTTGGTATTAGTACATCAGAATAGTATACAAAGCTGATATTAATACTATTGAATTATCTGATTTTACGTCATCATTTTACTTCGTCATCTTCTCGAGTTAGGCCGGATATAAGACAATCATGTTAATCAGAAGAATTTTCTGTTCCATTATATTTCGAGTATGACATAGATGTCCATTACTTCTTATTTCAAAAGAAGTTACACGATACATTTCAGAGTTTTAATTCATTAAAAACTTAGTACCCTTCGCCCTTTCCAAGTGGAAATATATTCTGTATCTACCCATTATCTTCATAAATACTTTCGGTAACAGGGCCTTGTATTAAAACGCACCCTAATAATTTCCCATTTAATTTGTAATCGGGTACCTTCGTGGTTATAAATGAAATTCCCTTAATAGCTAATTAATCGTTCACCAAAGGTTATTAATTCCCTGACTGAAATTCGTAGAATATTCGCATTTATTACAAGAAGTTACTCTTGGCAGACATACTTACGTATCTGGGTCTAGATTCAAACGCAAGAATCTGAATTGTTCTAATTATTTGATTCTTCAGAATTACAAGTTACAAAGCTACTAGAACTAGGAACAACAGTCAGAAATCTCTGGATGAAAATTAAATACAAATGAACATAAAATTGAACATATTCAAAATGTGTCTGCATCATCACCTTTCAAAAAGACAATAGCGCTAACTGCCGTTAAACGGAATTAGATTCAACGATTGCGTCATTGACTTCTACTATCCAATCACCTTATATCAAAATTCGCTCTAATATTTCCCCTTAACCCGCAATCACCTTTAATAAATTAAATTCCCCTAATAGGTAATTAAAACTCGCTCGATAAAGGCATTATAAATTCCGGGAGGGTCTCAATATTCGCACCCATTGTCCGGAGTAGGTACTTGGCGTCAACGGTCCTTGGGAATCGGATCGACCTTGGCACGATATCCCGGTATTAAATTCTGGGCACTGAAAATATCAGTTACAAGTGATTTGCCCCGGCTTCGCACGGGTGAACTCTGTTCGATTTTATTGAGATTTGATTTGAGATTATTTTTCTGATCTACCTTTAATTTGTGTTTTTTACTTTTTTTTCTTACCGTTTTGATGAAAACTGTGGGAATTTTATGTTATAACGAAATTTTCCGAGTATATAATAATTTTCTTTTTGTATGTTTGTATACTTATCAATGAAAAAAAGACAAACAAATTCAATAAAATGTTCAAAGGTAGTGTTATCCAAAATGTTAATTTAAAACGTTTTTCAACGTTATTTTAAGTAAATAGGTACATATTGTATTTGTATATTAATTATGTCTTTACTTGACTACAAAATAAAATATATATATATAATACAAAAATATTAAGAGGCAAACTTCTTAGTTATGACTTCACAGCATTCTTCTTATCGTTAAACGTCGCAGTATTTCTTAAAAATCATCACAACAGTACGTCTTTCCGGAATTTCTGCCAGTTAATCCCAAACTTCGAAACTAAATAACCATAAAATACCGTAAGTGAGCATGGAAAAATTTCGAAACGCAAAAAAATACATCGTACGAAATGGCAAAGGAAAGGTGGAGAGGCAAAAGAGCTTTTATGGAACAACTTTGGCGTACAGTGTCGTGCTAAGGGTGTTTACTGGGTAGGCGGCGGGGCTTTAGTTATAGCGGAACTTACCTCCAAAGCTAATATCAATTCGATATTTAATACCAGTATCTGATTCTACATTTATAGAGGTCCACATTAGGATTTTGCCTGGATACAAACAAAGTCCGCCTGATTTGTCTGGACAGGGATCAAACCTAGAATCCTCTGCAGATTACATCGGTACTGAGATCACTCGGCCACTCCAGTCGTTAGGTTGCTTGTTAGCCCTAATATTTTTTCAAAATCGATGTCTCCCAAGTTATGAGGAACCGTACCCAGCAATTAAAAAATACGGAGCTACAACCAAGACAACGGTACTCTAACCTAATGATAGGACTTTGAAAAGTAGCTATCGTCCACCATTAGAAAAATAAATCAACGCATTGGTGAATTTATTCTGCTTGATGGTCATTATACCCATAGACTACCTAAAACAAACTACACATATACTCACTAAGTTCTTTCAGATCTTAAGTCCACCTAACGACAATACTTCTTTTTAAACAAGCTGACCACTGGTTGATGGTAAAAATAGAAGGATGGTGGTATATAAATCTATACTATGTAAAAACCTTAACAAAACCAATTTTGGATAGGAATCTTTGATCACAGAATGCAACATTACTTTGCATATAGGATCGGAAGCCAAATACTGATGACGTATTTCAGTTTGCGTTTTCCCATCTGTTTCTTTCCGTGCGGTCGCATCCACAGAGTTGTCTAAACGGATTTGTTCCAGTGATTGTCTGTTCGATCCGGCGGTTTCGTGGTCGGTGAAAAACTATTGGTTTATCGCACTATTGGGTTTATTCGCGACTGAACGCTGACTCCGTTTGAATTACAAACGTTGCAGAATGTTTGCGGTTCTGTCGTTTGGACGGTTCAATTTTATGGAATGTATTTTTACATCCTTAGAGATAGTCGGAGCATGACAAGGCAATTCTAATTTAATTCTGATGTAGAAAGTTATCAAAATCAGGTGTAACTCCCCTTCTACTGTCACTTA
The DNA here is from genome assembly GCA_018249875.1 of Cecropterus toxeus. Classification (NCBI taxonomy): domain Eukaryota; kingdom Metazoa; phylum Arthropoda; class Insecta; order Lepidoptera; family Hesperiidae; genus Cecropterus; species Cecropterus toxeus. The sequence goes on along the minus strand of DWNE01001757.1, from coordinate 10,672 downwards.
ATGCTGCATTGAAATGACCATTAAAATGTTTTTCGTCATGATATAGACTATTGAAAATTTGTCAGCATCTTTTGTATAATAGTGCCTTTTTTGTTTTTCAGTTACTTATATATGTTTGCGTATTGATAGACTCTGATTTATAACATGTTATTTAGTTTGTACATCTAAAAACTTTCCGGGGTCACGAGTATTGGTATAGATTCGGAATCTTTGTAAGCTTACTTGCTACAAAGTCAGCCTTGGCGAATGAAGTGTAACAGTCAAGAGAAATGGACGAAAATATACTCGACAAACATCGTCAGCCGCTCGGTTCAAGATACCCTTGCATGATCTCATTGTGAATCCCCGACGCTAGGCTGAATACGAAACAAGTTTACGTCGATTTAGAAATTTATTAGACGCGAGTGAAATTTTTATTCGAACCGCGATCTAGGCGACGTGCGACGCGCGAGTTATGGCTCCTTGCGGCTCTTGCATTCGCAATCGCTCGCGATATTTATATGTCTAAGATTAGTTGTGTTTATCGTTCGATAGATGGCGTTGGGTGCTTGTTTTTTAATTTATTTGTCTTTAAGATTATAATAATTTTATTGCAGTGTTAACATCCAAAAGATGGCATTAGTTTTTAACTCTCTGTAATCAGAATAATAAATATTAATGAATATTTGCAAGTCACGAATACTATCAACTAAACAAGCTCAAGGCTGGTGATACCGGTATACCTACAAAAGATGATATTTAATAACCTTATTATAGCTTCTAAACACTTATGAAGTCCTTGTAAAATTATTGGTACATATTTATAACATAACCAAAAATAACCGATGATATTATCTTAGCTCTTGTAGGTCAAGTACTTGTGCTTTTAATATTTGATTCCTTTTTCGCTGTAAAAAATTCGCTGTAAATCTACTTTCCATAAGAATAAGATTATAATGCGGGGTTAATTAGAATGCGATATATACCATCTTTAAAAAACTTTACACCAACATTCAAAATATTTCTTCCTGCTTCCGTAAGTCAAATGGTCAGTGGGACCATAAATTAATTAATTACCTTGAACGTGGCATGAATTATAAAAGTTTATATAAATCTTTGTAATTCCGTCACGATTTTTTACAACCACAAGTTTTAAGCCCTTTAAAACAGAAGTGGTTAAGTACTTACTTAAAAGTTATGAACTTAAACCTTAGCCCTTACAGTTACGGAGTCCTCGACCTAAATTAAGATTTTATGAAATTATAAAATAAAGCAATATGAAAAATGCTTAAAATAGCTGATACGATACTAGAGGTAATTTTAAAATTGTTTAAGTTAGCGTAATAAACATGAGTCTTTAGCCTAGTGCTTGAAAATTCGGGTGTAATTTTAGCGCATTCATAATTTTATGAGTAATAATGTTTTTGAACCAATTAAAATACAATTAATGACAGGAGATAAACTCTGCTTACCAGTAATCTGTGTCAGAAAATTAACTTCTTAAGGCTGATCAATGAAAGTAAAAACTATTAAAAGTAAGTAAAAACAAAAATATTCATGTTCGACTGTTTTAGATCCAGGACCTTCATAAAAGAAGCCAAATATGGACACACTCCAAATTTTTTTTAGTCAATTTAAAATAATCGATAAAAACATCAAACAGAGACTAAAAAGTTGTTGGGGCTAATTTTCAAGACACACCTAAGTAAATTAATTAAACACTAAGGGCTTAAGCTTCTTCTAAAGAATGACATGTCAATCTTAATAAGTTCATGACATTTGCAATGCCTTTTGAAAAAACATTTGCCGTCTAACACTGCTATACATAATAATTAACTAAAAAGTTTTCTTCATGCAAAATCTGATCCAAAAATTCTAACTGATCTGATTTATCGGATCAACACAATCCCGCAGCCGGTGATATATCTCCAAATCACTGAGAGCCACAAATCAGCAATCAGCGCGCCCACAACTCCCGAGTCCATTGGACGTCCGTCTCGACCACAGTGACAATGACAAGTCGAAGATTGCATGTGCAAATCCCGGAGGTTCGCACCGAAATTGATCGTAGTAATTTGCTTGAGTTCCAACGAACGTTTGGAAATTCGTCTCAGTACTTTGTCCCAAAATTGGTTATTCGGGCTATTGAAAATGAAAACTGTCGTGAATGTAAATGGACCGCGTAAACGGATTACCTTCTTATATTTTAAAGAAATTATTAATTTCGACACTTTTGAACTTTTTATTTATTCGGACTCTTAACGGCCTATTTCTGCTTTGCTGTGTTTAGGTTTTACGATAAGATTTACATGTCTATCTTCGTAGATATATTTGGACTTATTTATGACTAGCAGGTAGTAACGTGTCTATAGTAAATGTCAGGTACCATCAGGCGGTCAACTGCTTTAATTTAATTGAATAAACGTCAATGGAACCGTTAAATACTTAACGATTAAAGGCAAAACTTTATTATGAAAATTATTTATAAAACGTAAGCAATTAGTTCCATTTAGTCTTGGTTTTATATTTTAAAATTCTCAAACCACGGTAAAATATATGAAACTATTTCCAGAAACAAGACATCGAATAGTCACACGTACTCGCAATAAGAATATACCAATTTTATCCAACTGGTTGCAGTGGCAATTGAAATATATGTCTGAGATAGGACTGGCGAATGTTGCAAAGAATCCTCGATCAACAATGTTGTTGAAGATTGAAATAGGTGAAATTGTGTTTTTGCACCAGGCAGAAAATACGATACGTTAGAGCTTAGAAGAGCCCTACTAAAGTCCACAAGGAGTGAGCGACAGTGAGCTATATCAAGAGTGGCAGTTCATACCGTTGACCATCGTCGATTCTCGTCGCTTGGATTCGGGATCATTATGTTGCAGTTTAGTCATGTGGGAAGGTCGTGGATTGTACCATATCTATGTTTTTAACATATCTAGGTAGAATAGTTAGAATAGTAAGGATTAGTCAGATTTAGAATGTGTAATCTCTTTTTTGGGACAAAATTTTGGATCTATACAAAAGTTTTTTTAGTAATTTACTGACCTGAAATTTCCCCTAGAAATAAATAAAACAACTTTGAATCTAGTTTAGCCGATGAGATTAGCCGACTAATTATAATACCTTTACAAGTACAAGTACAAGCATTATTGTGCAATCTGCTGAACATGCATGAATAAACAACAATCTGTTAATTGGGACGAAATTAGAGTTCTATAAATGTTTATGTCACGAACCATTTTTCAAGAAGCCGTTATTGTTGTGAAAAGTGAAACAGTGCGTTGGACGTGTTAATGCGATTTTCTTGTACATTTCATTCTATTAAGCTTTTTTACGAGTTCGTTCGTTGGATTTTTTTTTTTTATAAAATTTAAGTAGGAAACCAGCAGTTCATCTGATGGTTGGTGGTCAGATGTACTCCGCGGTGTTGCCCGCTTAAAAAAGTATAACGTAACTTTACTTTGTAGATAATAACATTAAAATGTTACGGTAAGTAAAATTCAATCCATTGGAATAAACTCAGTAGTTCTGATTTCACGTGATTTCAAACACACAGTCAAACACACAGACAAGTAGATGGTCAAAATTTCAAAAAAATATTGAAAATGTTTATTTCTCACTACAAAATCAAGGAAATCATGCTAAGTAATTCATATAATAAAAATAAAATTTCCGCGTATTTCTACAACACAATTAATTTTTAATATGGCAATATTTTGAGGAAGTAATAATAGAGTACTAGAAAGAAAATGAATTTTTGGGTCGCGTTAAGAACAATACATACGACGTGTTAATGCGCTTTTGTCGTTAGAACGCCATCTTGGATCCGAAATTGATTCTGATGAGTGTACGAAATGTGAGGGGTTTATTTCTGGAAGCGTTGTAATCTTGAGTGCTTCGGCACTTGACGTGGTAATGGATTTTATGCGTGAATGTGGTGAAGCAGTAATGCGTATAGTACATGGTTAGTAGTCCTCACAGTTTCGATATTAGTAGAGACATTTATTGTTACCAATTAATCATTTTTATCGCGGTGAACGGAACAATCGTGATTTTATTTGTTTGATAAATTAGATTCAATGTTTTATACGAAACAATTACGAATACAATTTGATTTTAAAGTAGATTTCCTCATTAATACAGAGTAGGTATCAGAAAATATATTTAAAAATTCTATTATATTTTTACAGGGGACTGACATGTGAATTACCTACGTGTCAAACCTTTATAGTGATAGAATGTTATAGTGACCCCTGGATCATGTCCCTTGTCTTCACCTTATATTGAAAATACAATGTAGTATCCTGAGCAATAAATAAATAACCTTGTTCACCGATTTTCAATATAATAACCCTGGAGTTACTGGAATGCCTCAATCGAAGCTCAAGAAATTACCCGTCTAGCAGAATATTATTCAACTCAATGTAAAAATACCTACCGTTGAGTTAAACGTTTCCCTCAGAATGAGGCGCCTTTAGAAATCCGCAGGGATATCATGTACATGGTGACTTCGAAACAAATATGAATTTAAATTAAAAAGTTTTATTTTAAATTATTGTACTTTTTTGTGATAAAGTATAACAATACATGAAATAGATTTATATATACAATTTTAATCGTATTTTGAATTTTGTGTAGTAGAGTGTAGAAAACGTGTCTTATTTTTGTGAGAAAAAGGTTTATTTTATATGAAAAAACATTTAACTCTTAAAAATATGGTGGCGACTAAAGAGCATATTGAAAGGCATTCAGTACTTGAATCTCGTCTTAAATATGTGGAAAATATGACATTATTTTTTGATTGTGGGCTCCAATAAGTTATTAATGCCAACTGAATGTATATACAATGTATGTACGTCTAAATATACACAAATACACGTTTAAATAAAGCTGAATAAATTATTGCGTTCTATAATATCATCTTATTTATGACATAAACGGAATATTGTTTTAAATGTCGTAATTTTATTACAGTTATATAACCTATAAAGGCATCTTTCAGGACACCCTGTACAAGGCGGGATATAGCTGTAAGAGAGAATTGTATGCGAAATCTCCCGTGAAATTGACGTTGCGTCTCTGCTCTATTCTTCCTTCATCCGACGGTGAGGCGTCGTTGGATTGAAACTTTTGAAATTCAACATTTTTATATTGATCCTGTCTCACGTTGAGGTAAAATCTGTGTCGCACGTCGAATTTTTTTTTTTGTCTTTATTTAAAGGATAAATAAGAGATATTACATGGTGTCCCAGTTTTTATTATAATTTCCATACAGCCAAAAAAACTTATGAATATTATGTGATAATAACAAATAAAAGACGTAATTTTTTTAACGAAATACTAAAAAATGTATATGATAAAAATAGTTATGTGGTATATAATCAAAAATATAGGTAGATATCTATAGAAACTTTTCATTAACAGTGTGTATGTCCATGATAATTCGCAATAAATGGCTATCTTATATTCCTAAATAATTCTATTCCTGCCTGAATAATATCGTACAGTATTTTATAGATAACACAATAATAATTATAAATGGCATATTTACAGACGATCTAAAAGCCATATACGCAAAGGCAAAGCCGATCATTGAAGATGATTTATTGATGTACGAGGAAACAGCTATCGGCCTTTTGCTAATACATCACTGCAACATTCTTTCCGGAGAAGATAAACGGGAAATAATGGGAGGGAAGATTAATTAATCGCATATAAACTTATTACGAGCCTCTATTATACCGTTTTATCATAAAGGCTGAATCTTAGACCTTGGTTTTGCTGAAGATAGTGATACTACGATAACTTATTAGTACATGGACATATTAGGAAAAGAAACGCGATAACGTATTAACAAAGAAAATGTATTACTTGCGAAAGACTTTCGTTTTCTCAAAGTAACATTTTTGTTTCTAAATTATCACCGACGTTAGATATATAATTACTATTTACTACTCATTGTGATACTTATTTTACAAATAGAAAAATGAATGAATTGAAATAATAATGAACAATATCAATGATATAATGGATGGAATAGTAAACAACATTAAACGATGATTAACAAGGTAACAATGTACATTTTACAGAAATCAGCAATTGAAATGAAAATTAAATTATAACAAAAAAGAAAGTTAAGTATTAACTATACAAGAAGTTAACACGACAAAAGAAACTGATACAAGAATACAAAATCTAAATCCATAGAGAAGCAATAGTCGCAAATACTGTATGTAAAGGCGGTGGAAATACAAGAGAATCTGGCAAAGAATTGAATTCCATGTTGAAAAAGAAATTCTGACTTAGAAGGTTCTTCTGTTTAGCATAACAATGTAGATGGCCGTTGTCGCTGTGCAAAGCAACAAAAAATGCAGAATATCTGCATCTCAAAGGATGATTTCATTCTGTCGTTTGAACGTTAGAATGTTGTCTGCATTCTTTTGTGTAACTTATTATATGTTTTTTGCAGAACGTATAAAGATATTGCCTTTAACACCCATTGGAGTGACAGCATTATTAGAAATTGAACATACTATTTTACATTACATTTTTTAAGATAAGTAAATTTAATAAATTAAATTCTCCTTTATCACGGACAATTACACTAACGTAAAATTCTGTAAAATTTTATTAAGAAATACACATCTAAATCAAATTTTCATCAAAATTTAAGACAGCTACATTGAAATTAAAAAAGGTAACACATTCCTTTGAAATGCAACTGTATCAATATTATGCCGTTTTTTACACACTTCTGACGGATTACTGTTTAAGACCAAATTCAGCCGATAAGACTTCTTACTTATTCAGTTTCGAATATACAAAGGTGGTAAGGACTTCTTATTATCAAGTGGGAGGGACATACAATATCGATAATTTGATCAAATGGTACGACTTGACACAATTCACATTTTTGAATTAACATTTTACATTTATTTATGCAAAAGTACGAAGGCTTGAAATGGCTGAATGGATTTGCGTGAAATTTTGGTACACAGTTATGTTTTTATTTGGATTACTAAATTTAATAATCCTTTATTGTCGAAAAAGGCAACACCATGAATAACCGCTATTAAAATAAAGATTTAGGTATTTATATTATTTTATTTTCTTTTATTAATTAGTCTAATACTGAATTATGGTATAATTTTAATAATAAATCTAAATAATAAAACTTTCATAATTAAATAATGTTGTCAACAGCGAAGGTAGTGTAATATTTTCATATTAAAGTTGCAAATTACGCTTTCAAGATTTAATCTAAGTTTGTAAAGTTTTTACATCTTCCAAAGTTAGTTACAGACTTGTTTTACGTAAAGCTAATGAAGAGTCCATTTTATGTAAAGTTATTTATTATTTTATTAATTAATTGCGAATTGCGATTATATGAGATTTACTTATTCAACAGATGGAAGCGGCCGTCAGCTGGATGGATGACCGTTAATGGCCTAATATCATGTGCACTTCCATGATTCGTACGACACGTTAAGCGGTCGGTAACGGTCATTATAGTTAAACAGTGGACGTTAAATCTAATTAATGATTTAATAGTTCAATCAAACTTTTAGATTATATTACTTTTATTGGCTTTCTTTTTTTTTGTATAAAGTTATGTTCGGCATCGGCAAGTATGTTCGTCACCATCCCCAGTAGAAGAAACAAATAAAATTAAATATAAAATGCAAATTTTATTCCCCCTGGAGTAGAACCCTTGTTTTATGAAGTTGTTTACGTATATCCATGGGTAACAGTAACCACTTACCATGAGGTGGACTGCATGCTCGTTTGTTACTTCAATCTGATAAAAATGTACTATACAAAAATAGACGAAAACGTAAGTAATGATTGTTTTGAAGAAAAAATATAAACTCATACTAAAGAGGCACTGTTCTACTGTACAATGCGAGATTTTGGGTAAGACCCTTAAAATAACCGCTCCAAGTTAAATTTACGAAAACGGAAGCACAAGTACTCTCGAAGCTCTCCAGTTCCTACATCTCGTGCTATCAAACGCTCGTTTGCACGAAATATGGAGTCAAAGTATATCTCAACGGCTGAACAGCTTTAGGAACACTTTTTACCTATTTCCGAACGTAAAGAGGAGTCAAAGAGAACTTTATGACTGTTACTTCGTATCGCTATCGCATCGCACAATGCAATGGAGGCAAATTTTCTCGTTCAGTTGGTAGTTCGTAAATGTCGTGCTATTGTAAAGTTGTGGCAAACTTGTTCGAATGAAATATTTTACTGTAGAAAAAATTGGTTACTTTGGAGTTGTATATAGACTGTTAGGACGTCTGTTTTTAGACAGAGTTTTCTCTTTAAAATATACTTGTTTACGGCTATTGTCTCTTGGTATGGAATTAGAAATTAGAATTATTGGCATAACAAGTTGTACAAAAACTTGTTGTTGGGACGTCCTTTTAAGTAAATATAATACTTGTGCCAGGAGGCCCCGAATACTCGTACTAGATTGGTACTTGTTTAAAAACATATAATTTATTTGAATGAAAATTCAAAAAAATAATTAATATATACCTATACACATGTCTGTGCATTGCATAAATCTGCGTAAAATTATATTGGAGAATTGAGCATAAGTAATATTAAAAGTTTACATATTTATTATATTTTTTAACGCGAGTAAAATCGCAGCGGACAGCTAGTTATAATATTAATTATACTTATAAAGTTTTTAAAATTATACGCGAGAACCCAACGTATATTCTTTTAGTTTAATTTACAGGGTGTAAAGTGTATTACAATATAATTATACAAGTTCTTTCATAAAAATATATTGTATTTTGCATAAAAATTACAGACGTAGACATTGTAATTACTACCAAAATATTAAGAAGTAGGAATTCCTAATCAGAAGTTAAAAATGATGCTAATATACATATTTTAATGTAGCGAAAACTTAAAAATATTATAAATTTATTTAATTCTTTAAAAAATCAGTACACCTATAAGGAGGAAAGTAAGTGATAATATTATTATAAAAAAATTTTAAACGTATAGCAAAAATCAAATGTTAATTTTTATTATCTTATTAATACTACTTCCAAGTACTACTCCTACCGTAGAACTGAACTGGCTGTTACCAGCGATCTCTCCATCCAGGTTACTCAAGAAGTTCATTAATTTATTCCAGGTCTTCATTGAATGTACACACTTATTAAGGATCATGCTCATATCCGCGCGTGTAAGAACGACCTTGCTTCGACATTGTTGAGACGCAATGCAGTCTGTACCTGTCTCAAATATTTTGTTTCAAGGTAATGTAAGAACCCTACGCGGTTTTAGTAAGACCACCTTCAATATTGTTGATTTCATTATAACGGTTTTAAAGGGTAAGAAGATAAGGCATCATATATATCTTATGATCATTATGTCAGCTGGTAGAACCAGTGTAGTTGGCCCATAGACGAATCGCCGCCACACCTATTTGAGGCGTGAAGCAATTTTTGCGTTTCGCTGAAAGGTTGTGGTTTTCCGGCTTACTTATATATGAGGCGACCATCTCAGTCCTCGGGAGGAGCAACGCTAGCTAGCTACTTCTCAATTATATTTTCTGTTTTTTTTTTTCGTTTGCACGGAATAATATAACACAGCTGCTTTACGTTTTAACGTTTCACACAAAAATCTTGCATCGTTTAGCATTTTTTATGTATTCTTATATACGTAACATTCGTAAGTAAAACGTACTCTGTCGACAAGAATATATTAATCTCATCACAAAATCTATTACCCCGCCTGAGACATTAGCCGTTAATTCGAAAGTATTCAAATTTCAAGAGCCTCAAACAAAGCCTCGTTGGACACACGCCTAGAATCAATTACCTGTCCATTGATTGGACAATTTGTCGCCGGCTAATGTCCGAACGGCGATCGATATTTGCCTTAATGATCTCGTCAGGTAGCGATAAGCGTTTAAGCTAACGATAGAGCTATATTGAAATGTATATCGCTCGGCTATTCGATTTCACTTATCTAAATGACAGCGTAGGGATAATACTGTGAGGTTTGATTGCTTGTTATAGTTACACTTGTGTCGTGCGGAGTACTGGTGTTATTGATGTCTGTGTAGGTCTTGTTTGTATACTGTGGGTAGGTATTTACCAGGTGGTAGAACCAGTGTTGTGTGGAAGTACCACTGCATGTGGCAGTGGTACTTCCCCGGTCTATTTCTAGCGTGAAGCAGTTTTTGCGCTTCGGTGGAAAGGAGTGGTCGCCGGCTCACTTATATATGGGGGCGATCATCCTAGTCCTCAGAAGTGGCAATACTTCTGTGATCCACTTCAGATAAAACCCCAGTTCTATATGAAGTCAATTACAGAAGTCCATGGGCGGCAGTAACCTCTTACCATCGGGTGGAATATATGCTCGATGCTACTATATTATTAAAAAAATGTTGGATATATGAGACCAACAAAGATGGTAGAACTCTTTGTGGTTCGAATCCAGGAGCACCACAACTACACCTCACATTTCTGCATATTAACAGCATTGTAATGCATTTCTGTATTCTGGTCTGAATGGTGTGGTAAGGGAGATATGCTCATCCGAGGCAATCAAACTTAGCTCTTAGGGGTAGCAACTTAGGGTTGCGGGCAGCTTGAGTGGGAGCTCGAACCGTCCAGCCAGCAACCCTGAGAATGACGGCGGCATGTGTGGCTGC
>DWNE01001756.1:0-20821 GCA_018249875.1 Cecropterus toxeus | reverse complement strand
TATATGAAGTTGCTTACAAATGTCCATGGGCAGCAGTAACCACTTACCATCAGGTGGGCTGCTTGCTCGTTTGCTACGTCATATTTATAAATAAAAAATAATATAAAAATTGAAAGTGCCCCCGTAGGCCTATGCAAAATAAATGATATGTATATTTTTTGTTGCAGCTTTCGGCCAGCCAGCCACGACGAACACGACGAGCCTCTTCGGCGGCGGCAGCCTCGGGAGCACCGGGGGCTTCGGTCAGACCAGTGAGTGCTCCATTAACATATATAACTATAAACGTAAGCCAGCCGGCGCTTCGCCCTTCAACACCACGCACGGGCTGTTCGGGACAGCTGCTGGGCGAAATTCTAGTAATGAAGGAACATTTAATGGCAATGAATTTGGTACGGATTCGTCTGGATCGGGACGGATTGGTGTGAATGGATTTGGTGGTACGGGATTTGATTCAAAAATGGATTCACAACAAAGCGGGAGTTTGTTTGGATGTAATAGTGGAGAGATGCAGGTAATGAATCCATCTGTCAGTGTTGGTTCAGGATTTGGTTCAAATACGGATTTAAAATTACAACTAAGTCATATTGGATTTGGAAATACCAGTCATTTTGGAAGTTTTGGTAATACTGGGTTGAGACAGACGATAAATCCCTCTGTCAATGGCAGTGGTATTGGATTTGGTTCAAATATGGATTCTTCGGCAAATCAACAAAGTCAAACTGGATTCCGAAATTCTAATGTTTTCGGATGTTCTGGAAGTAGTGGATTGAGACAGGAAATGAATCCATCTGCTAACGACGGTGGTACAGGATTTGGTTCAAATATGGAATCTTCGGGATTTCAACAAAGTGGAATTGGATGCGAAAATACGAATGTTTTCGGATGTTCTAGAAATAGTGGATTGAGACAGGGAATGAATCCATGTAGCAATGGTGTTGGTTCAGGATTTGGTTCAAATATGGATTCTTTAAGGTGTGGACACAGTGGGATTGGATTCGGAAATAATATGTTTGGACATACAGATCACAGTGGATGGAGACAAACAATGAATCCATGCATCAATGGATTGGGTTCAAATGTGGATTCACAATTTCAAGAAAGTCAAGTTGGAGTCGGAAATAATTTGTTTGGACGTACAGAGCATAGTGGATGGGGACGAGTAATGAATCCATGTATCGGTTTTAATACAGGATTTAATTCAAATATGAATCCAAGGCCTCCACCGAAACTTTGTCCGCAGCGTACGACAAACAATTTCAATCAAGATGGACCCGCGCACGGTTTTATGCGTTATAATTGTACAAATTGTGCTCATAATTGTCGTTTCTGCATGAATAATGGAAACTTGTACAATTTCGGAAAACTGTGTTGCTTTGAATCCAAACGGTTTGTACTAGAGAAAGCTGAAAGCATTTGTTTCTGCTCGCTTTTAAATCATAGGTGGTTTCGTCAGTGCGTTTGTTCCAACCCCTTTACACGTAACACATTTACGCCGTGGAACCCACCGTTTAATAAACCTGAAGATAAAAGGAAGCCTCTAAAAATTAACATATATAACAGTGTGCCATATGAAGATATCATTGCACGTAGTAATGTCTTCAAACCGGGTGTTTTTAGTGTTTTCCCGACTTTAAGTAATCAATCTACAAACATACCGGACTGGGCGGAGACGGTAAACATTTATAATGAAGTAGAAAGCCATCCAAAATCAAAATTTGAAGGTTTCGTTATGAAAAAGGAGAAGCTGACGGGCTACGAGCCGTTTTGGAAATGGACCTTTAATGGCAGATTTAGGAATCAGTTGCCTTGGCCAATAAAGATGAAGTTTGATAAAGGTACCAACACTGAAGTACTTGAAGTGAGCGCGGAGGGTGAAACTGAAGCCAAGGAAGGTGAAACGAAATCGCCAACTCCAACCGTATCCGAAATTCCTGATATTTCCAATGAACCTGGAACGTCCAGGACGGAACCAGTATCCGAGTCTAGTTCGTCGATTAAACCGGATTCGACAGATGAGTGTGAAACAGCGACCTCGAGAGCAAAACGAGCAAATTTAGGGAATTGCGATGAAAAAAATGTATTTGGAGGACAAATTGTTAGTAACAAACCGTCTACATCGATTGATACGACTTCTGCAGGACCCGAAATTCAAGCTAAAAGCAATTCTACCTATGCGTCAAGTGTTTCCACTATACAGCCTACTTCAACGTTCGGTCACCTAACAGTGACGCCTCTTCAATTTCCACCTCTACCTTTAGCACCGAAACTGAATGAGTCAGAAAAACAAACATTCGGCAGTATTTGTTTCAATTCAAATACTTTGAAAGTCGATTCTGTGATGTTTGGATCGAAACCTTTAAGCATCGACCCAAAAAAATCGATAATTGAATCGTCAACAACAAAACCCCTCTTTTCTTTTAATACTAAACCGATGCCTGAACCAGAGAAGTCTAAATCTAGACCAATATTCCAGTCTGAGCTCAATCTTTCCAATCCCGATAAAGCTCATAGCTCAAGCTCGTATTCATTATCAACATCTGATACGGTATTTTCTTTCAATTCTACGCCCATGTCTGATCCAGAGAATTCGAAATCAAAACTGAACTTACAGTCTTCTGAGCTCATTTCAAATCCTGATAAAGCACAAAGCTCAAGCTCAAACTCAATGCCGACGGAAGCATCGAATCCTGTTGAGCCAACTTCAATTGATGATTCCGAAAATGACGGAGCAAAATCTATATTTGAAGCAAAAGCTGACGCGAAATTGACATTTTTCAACGTTAATGTATTAGGATCCGAGTGTCCTACGACTAAATTGTCAAAATCTGACTCAGTGAGTTCTAGCTCTAAGACATTCGAAAGTAAAGGTGAATCGACAACTGAATTAGTTACTCCCAACCCGCCAGCTCAAATTGATGAGTTCAGCTTTAAACCATTTAGGAAATATAAAAAAATTATGCGCGTTTATAGCGCAGAAAAACCTAAATATGAGAGCTCACATGCATTGCTTGAAACAGCTCAAAATTCTTCAATTACCGAACCTGACGCTCCAAATTCTTCACCTAACAATGACTTAGAATTGTCACGTGATGAGGACATGAGCTCAAAACCTTCGATTGAACCAATTCCAATGTCCCCGACATCTTCCGAAGGTTCCAATTCCAAAAGTTCTGTATTCGAATTTATTTAAATTCATTATGTTCCAATCCAGATACCAACTCGTAAAATCACACTATCACCTCACATCATACTAATCGTCACACTATCACATCACTAATCATCATACTATCACATCACACTAATCATCACACTATCACATCACTAATCATCACACTATCACATCACACTATCACATCACACTAATCATCACACTATCACACTAATATTATAAAGACGAAAGTTTGTGAGTGTTTATGTTTGTTACTTCTTCACGTCTAAACGGCTGGAGCGATTTTAATAAAATTTGATATGGAGTTAGCTGACATCCTGGATTAACACATAGGCTACGTTTTACTGCGGGAAAATATCTAATTCCCATGGGAAAGTCGATGAAAATGTATTCGCGGATAATGTATGTAGAACTTTCTACAAAAAAATGTGAATAGTTATTATTTTTACTGGTAATACACAATTTATTACCCCTAATAAACGGCGGGTAACACCGCGGGGCACAGCTAGTATTCCATAAAGTAAAGAATTGAAATGATGTGTTAATTGAAAATAATATATTTTTTTCATAAATTAAGTTTTATTACACTCGTTAATTCAAATATTCCGCGCTCTCGCTTGCACGCTCAGGCTCAGGCGGAACGTGACACTTTTTCGTGCGTGCAGCCGGAGTGCATCAATTTATAACGTGGAAAAAAAGCATTTAAAAAGGTGTGCGTGTTTGCTGTGTGCTGTAAGAAACAAACATACATGTATGTATGTAATATAATGCAACATTATATAAATTAAAATCTATCCTAACTACGTCTGTCACCGTGTTCAGTACTTTAATAACTTATCTATATATATAATAAATAATTAGAAAATACAAGCTTTAATTAAAATGCATTGGAAAAAAAAGACTTTCTTGTAGTCAAACTCAGCATTTTGTTGTATTATACAATTTTATATCATATAAAAGCTTGTCGCGAGAATAGATCTAGAATTGACAGACTGCGGCGGCCATTTTGTATTAAGAACAATACTGATGATAAATAGAACTAAAGGATAGTTAGAACTAAAGGTGTGATAAATTTCGGCTCAATGGGATGCTGAGAAGTTTGTTAAATTCAACTCTGTAGTCTTAAAAGCTTCCGAATAAAATGGCTGTGACATACGGACAGACAGACATGACGAATCTATAAGGCTTCCGATTTTGGCTACGGAACTGTAAAAAAATAGGAAAGTTTTGCGAGAAATTAAAAAAAATCTACAGAACCTTCTTCTGACTTTTGACATAATTGTCGGTCATCAAATAAATATTTATGGTTAAGACACGATACTCTGTGAAGGTAGCTAGTATTTTGATTGT
Source organism: Cecropterus toxeus (assembly GCA_018249875.1). Lineage (NCBI taxonomy): Eukaryota > Metazoa > Arthropoda > Insecta > Lepidoptera > Hesperiidae > Cecropterus > Cecropterus toxeus. The sequence goes on along the minus strand of DWNE01001756.1, from coordinate 16,302 downwards.
CATAATTGTAGTACTAATTTTTAAAAGCTTTTATTTAACTTGCAATGTTTGTATGTAAGTATGTTTGGGTCAAATCTTGCAAACTGAATTTAACCCACTTCTCAGTGTCTGATTGAGCTGAAACCTGAAAAACACATTAAGTTCTGATGACAATGCATATGTTATCAATATTCTTGTAACTCCAAAATGGCCGCCACAACAAAATGGCGGAATACATATTTTTATCCAACCCACCCAATATGGGTATCAAGTGAGAGAGCTTAATTTGTAGAATTTAATATATTACGGGAAAAGCTTGTTTTTAAAAATACTTTTTATATTAATTTATTATTATTAAGATTAATATTTGTACACTGGTGCTACCAGTAGTATGCCGATTTTGTATTTATTGTCAACTTTATATGTACGCTGACTTAAACAAATAAATGAATTAATTCATTCATACTGTTTATACCCTTTTAATGTATAAATCGGACAGGGGACTGCTATTATATATTGTTATGGCAATGTTATTTTATTGCGAATATAAGTTCCTCTCCATGGTATAAATTATTTGTGGAATGACTTATTTTTTTCGCATCTAGCATATAAATAATAAATAAAAACTTCATTCTTTCGTTACCAAATAAATTCTTTGTCTTATTTTAAAAGTTAATCTATGTTAAGTCCTAAGTAAGTATTTTGCTTTGTGAGAGTCTGGAGTCCGTACTAGTATCGTAGTATGACAGATCTCCGGGCCCTCTTCCCGGGAAGGTAGTATTTGTTAGAACTGTATTGTATTGGGTATTACATAATTTGATTGAAAGGTATTGAAACATAGTTTTAAGATTGAATAAAAGTGTACGTTTCATTTTATGTATGTTTGTACGTCTATGTGTATGTGTTTGTGTGTTAGTGTGTGTGTTAACGTGTGTTATAAATAATGCTTACCTTTTTATTAAAGTTTTAAAAAATTGTAAAGAAGACGACTATTTTGTTATGAATTTAAATGATTATTATATTAGATATAGAAGATGAAAAGACAGAGGAAAACTTCTAATAACTTCTTCTCTTCTGATGAAGACAACAGCAGACCGTTGGATTCGGAGGACACAGGACCGGTTGAAGTGGTGCCACTTAGGGAAGGGCTATGTCCAGCAATGTACCTCGAAAGGCTGATGGATGGAATCAAAGATCAAATTGAAGCAATGGCCATTTAGTAAGTTTTTTAATATTTCACTACTTTAGACTTTTTTTACTTAAAAGTACTCATAAGTCTCTAACTTTATAATATTAACTAAATATCAGTCAAAATAAACTAATTACCGTTAAAATAGAAAAACAAGACGATCACAAACTTCGTATTAGTAAGTAAAAACGCGTTTTGCTACCCTTAGTTACATACAATAGCACGCTTAAAATTCCGGCGCGAATAAGCCAAGAGCTACGATTCAAGCATAGAGAATAAATGAAACGAGACAATGCGAAGCAACACAATTGCAGTGAAAAGACGAGCGGCCATGTGTTCCACTTCAGAAGAATAGCGGCGCAGGTGCACGTGTACCGCTTTGTGCTGTTACACGCTGTGGTGACAACGTTTCAATTAATTGTACTATTGATCTGAGTCTCAAATTTAGGAAATCAATCATTTTTAACCGACTTAAAAAACGGAGGAGGTTCTCAATTTGTCTGTATTTTTACGAATTACATGAGGCATTTTATCAGGAAGTTTATGAAAGAACCAAATAATTAAGAGAAAATGTGATGAAAAATTCAGAAGAAAATAATGTTTCTCCTCATGTGTTAACTGTATAAAAAGATATAATCCTAATAATTAGGGCTATTATGAGTCGGAATATAATATAGCCGTTAACCCAAAAGATTTAGTAAATTCCTAAAGAGGCGTAGATTATTTTGGAGATGGTTTTCTACTATCACATGTTTGAATGAAACTGTTAATTGAATTACAAAACCTGCGAAACTACCCGAACTAAACATAATTTTCTATTTCTACTAATATTAACTTCGTGTCTAAAAATATTAACACTACACTTACAGCAGTAGTAGACATAGACAGAGTTACTGCTGTGGTCAGTCTGATATAATCAGACTGACCACAGCAGTAACTCTGTTTTCACAATCAAAGCACCCTTCTAGATAATGATTGAAATAGAATAAATGAAACGAGACAATTCAATGCAGTGCAGTGAAAAGACGGGTCTGTGTGTTCTACTTTAGAACAAGATGAATTGAGGCGCAGGTGCAGGACAATGCGCGGAACCGACAACAATGTACCGTTGTCGCACTTTTGTTGACGGTGCTTGAATAAACCAAAATTTTGCATGAAACTTCCTTCCGAAACGAAAGTGTTATTTATACCCAATTTAGCTTGTAACTTAAGTGTATTCTATAATATTTCTATGATATCCGTAGTTTTGTTTGAAATTTTGTTTTTTGCGCTAGACGCAGATAATATCGGGTAAATCTTTATTATTGACATCAACAGTTGCTTGTGATTTTAAGTTACTTACTCATAAGAACAAAGAATCATTAATATGATACCTACTTGGATATTTCTCATTATATAGTTTACGCTAAGTAGTATTTCCAATTTTTTATAACCAACGATTTAGTTCGGATACGAAATCTGTAAAATTCAAATTCTTTACCTTTCAATGAATGTTATGTTTAGACGAGCTCCATACATAATCCAAAATTTGACAGTTAGATAAAGTTGTTCTAGGTAGGTTTTAAAGGTAGATATTGCCAGTACAATGCCTGACTAGGAATAGTTTGAAATTTATTATAATTGTTATCTACAGAATTATTAATTTAATATCATTTGATTTATATTGGTGTTGTTTTTATATTGCAGATATTTTATACACATATAAACACTTACTTTCAAATAGAGGTGTCCTAGGATTATTTATAGTATTTATGTTATCTTCATGCACCTTACCAAGTGTTTTATTCAAAGTCACCCAACTTGACTGTACCCTAAGAAAACAAGTATAATTAAGTAGATATATCATCATTGTATGGAAATCAATACCAGTTAAAACTCTCATTTTATCAGTGGTCACTTATCCAAATCAATATTAGCACTTAGTATCTACATTTTTACAAAAATGTAAAATTATATATTTCATTACAAATTATTAAACACTTAATTTACTGTACATTATTGCATAGTATTTTTTTATATAAAAATTGTTATTTCTTATTCAAAATTGAAAAAGGTACCTGCTTTGTTTTGATCTATCCAGAAAGATTAACAATGAAAATTGAAGCCACAGGCATAATAAACAACAAAGGAGATGAATAAATAAAGGGTAAATAGAACTCATTGTGAAAATTACGAGTGATTATTAAAAGTTCTATAATATATAATCTTTAATGTATATTTTTATCGTAATACTCAACTGGAGTACGAGATGTAAACATTGTTGTACAAAAGTTGAATGAATTAAATATTCACGTGTGCATTGTTGAAAATACAAGTTGGGACTAGCAACTTTGTAGCTTGTATCACTGCTTATTGCTTATGTTGAGTCTTATTGCGCTGCCCGAATATATTATAAAAGGAACTCCATAGGGAAAGTCCATTAACTATATCGCCAGGCTTGCATTTTTAAAACAGTGAATATACTATGCTCTCAGTATGAGTATATTACGTGTTCTCGTACCTAATTTATAATAGTTTGTAATATACATTTATTGTGTAATATTTGTAAAGTAGAGTTTCTTGCGCTAGTGTAATAAGAGGAAGATATTCGATTTAATAGTTTTATAAGGCATGTTATGAGTCTTATTACGCTGCCAGAAAATATAATAAAGGGAACTCCCTATGGAGTTCCTTTTACCTCTGTAACAGAACTGACGTTCTCTATGGAACGTCCATTTTATATATCGCCAGACATTAAGCTTGCATTTTAAAACACTTAATAAACTGTGTCCTCAGTACGAGTACATTTCGTTTTCTAATACCTCTTTTATACTAGTTAATAGTATATACATTTATTTTGTAACATTTCTATTACTTTCTTATTTTCGCTTGAATTTGTTTTTCATGCGCAAGTGCTTTTCAAGGCATATAACGAGTATGATGAGATTGAAAAAGTATCACCTCCATTTATTTCTAGTGTGGTTTCGGTGAATGAATTAAATTTTCATGTGCATTGTTGAAACTATACGTTGGCACAAGCAACTTTGTAGCTATCAGTGCTTATTGTCTGTGTTGAGTCTTATTGCGCTGCCCGAATCTAAATACATATAACTCAAAGGTGACTGACTGACTGACATAGTGATCTATCAACGCACAGCCCAAACTACTGAACGAATCGGGCTGAATTTGACATGCAGGTACATGTTATGACGTAGGCATCCGCTAGGAAAGGATTTTGATAATTCTACCCCCAAGGGGATAAAATTGGGAATGAAATTTTGTATGAAAGATTGTTAATTATTATACTTCTTAACGCGAGCGAAGCCACGGGCAAAAGCTAGTATATTATAAGAAATTTTAAGGGGAACGTAACTTAACTATATCGCCAGACATTTAGCTTGCATTTTTGAAACATTTTAATAAACACTACTGTTAGTACGAGAATATTAAGTTTTTCCTAAGTATTGGGATATGGTATATAACAAAAATGTAATGTGCATTGTAATCATCCCTTTGGGGAAATTTATTAGACTCGTAATAAGAGTGCAGTTTCGAAAAGGATAAGAAAAAATGACAAATTCATTAGGATTGTTTGTAGAAATTTTGAGATATACCGCTTATTGTTACGTGATTGCTGATTATTATCGAACAAAGACCTATATTGTTTTCAAATGTGGAATCTTTTCGATTATTCTTGTTGATCCTTCTCTAAAATCAGTTAATAGGTGGATATTAAATAGCTTTCGTTACATCTGGGTTATTATGTATAACCCCCATAGTATTTCTATGGTTTTATGTTTTTATGTCAACATCATATCATCACCTATTATATCGTATTACGATGAATAATGTGAAAAACACTTTTATTCCCAAAACTGTACGTTATACACTAACTAAAATTTAAGAGAGAGCTTGAAAGTTTTATGAGAACGTTACTTCAGAGTGAATTTTTGAGCTCGATTCCGTCGAGTTCAAATGTTTGGAAAACCAAAGTCTAGGACGAACTAAATCCAGTTATAATATCCGTAGAGCCAGGATTGTGTGTAGAGTTCGCAGCGTGTATGTTCTGAAAGTTTCTGTGAAACATTTTAACCGAAATGTAAAATATTATTTAAGACCCAACTGTACATTTTTTACAATCATAGATGAAATTATAGTTTTCTGGATGTTAGTTGAAAAGCGTTGCATAAGTACCGTATATTTTCTAACGTAACTCGGGAAAAGATCTATCATTACATTTTATAATTTAAAGATTTTAATATATTTTCTACAATTATTTGTGTAATAAGCAATTTTCGGTTTTAGAAACGCCATTAGTTATGAGTAGGATGAGGATATTCAAAATAGAATTTCAACTATTCCGCCAAAGAGATAATCTTGTTAATGCAGAAACTCTGTAGCGTGTAAGCGTTGCACTAAAATAGGAATCTGAAAAGCCACCGCAAGAGTCGGTGAGCAAAACTATTCTAAATACGGTCCCAAATTTCTGTCCAAGTCGAATACAGCAGTATACCTAGTGGGAATCTATTAAGACGGCACGATTAAACTTATTAGTGCATGTACTTGACTCCAATATACGTTGGGGATCTCGGGTATTGCATAAATAGGGCCAAATTGGACTCCTCCGAAATTCCGCCACATACTGGCCGGCGACGTCCTTTGGGAAAGTAGGAAGGGGCGAGTGGGGTAAAGTTTCAAACTTCAGAGTTAGCATTGTTGGTCTCGACCGCTACGATTCGCTCCGAATTCACATCAAGATTAAATTGGACATTATGTTGGTGCTATCTTTGAATTAGATCGTCGACATCTGCATTGGTACATGCATGATCAGTTAAACGTGATTGCGAGTGTCCTAACAGTTTTAAATGTTCCGTCTTCTCCCCAAGTTGGCGACTCAAAGTTTTTCAATCAAAATAGTCCTTTCGTGTAGGTCTTGAATTTCGTAGCATAATGTATAGGATTCGATGTAAATTAGTGTAAATATTGTCAAATCGACATTATAGATTCTTTCCAAATCTCTTTATGTAGCCGATTATATGGTTCGTAGTTTATTGTTATCGGAGTAAAGGCGATAATTAGAACGATAACTATTATAGATAGTAAACTAATCATAATTAGGTTAATAGCTTGAGTATTCAAGTGTACTATAACTTAATAATTGATAGTAATAATAATTGATAGTATATATTCTAAGTGGTATACATTAGGTGTTGTTTATGAAATATGGTAAGCGCTTCTAATGATCATCTAGTTGATGTTTCGATAGTGTGATGTTTCAAGTTCTTAATACTGTAGTGGACTCATTACTTTCATGTTTTATATCACTGCATCTTCATCATCTCGTTAATATGATTCGTCATTCCCCGGCTGATCCACCTCTGCTTCGTTAAGTTAACTAAATGCTATTGCAATAAATAGCATATTAGTTCATTCGTTAATCTATTTTATAATTTTATTACAGTTCGTTAACAGTTATTTAATACAAAAAATTACAAGACAAAATATAAACTATGTTATTAGATAGATCCAGGAAATAGTTGTGTGATAAAAATATAAAAACTAAGAAGTTATGAAAAACGATATCCATAAGTCACTTCGACGTACCTACAAAAGATGAATATTTACGAAAATAAGCCTACTTGCCGAGCATTATCTATGTTTCCTGTAAGGTCTTAGTACCATGTCAGTTGGTTAAAAGGATGGCCACCGTATTGCGAAGAGTAAACCTGTAAAATGGTTTTACGAAATGAAACAAGTAAAAATAAAATTAAAGAAAAAAAAACAAAGAAACAACGCACAGGCAATAAGAATAAAATATATACTTTTATAAAATTACGATACGTTAGAAGTAAGTGTCCTGTAACGAAATATTTTTACTCGTTTTATGAGCTTTTAGAAAAACAGATAGCAATTTATAAATATATAGTCAATACTTAGAATTGATATTTTCTATTATAATGAAATTAGATAAATAAACATAATATTTGTATTAATTGATGGTGGCTAATAAATAGAACTGTGTGTTATTATCGTAATTAGGTGTAATTTGCACGAATTACTCTAACGGTATTTTATATAGAAATATAGAATTGATTGTAATCATTACAAGTCATAATAATACTAAATTTATTGTGACTTGTAGTTATTGTATTTGATTTCATTTGCATACCTTACGAAATAAGCTACACAATATCACAAAAACAAGTTTTATGATTAGAAACTTAGATTTAAAAAAATAGATAAAAAAACTGCCGTATAAACTACCATAGAACTCTATGCCCGGTTTCTCAAATCAAATACAACATAAAAAGGGTGTGGTCATGGACCTAATTAGGGTCAAGATCTCTCTAAATCGGATCAAATGTTATATACGCCAATATTTCGTTTAAAAATACAAAACATTTATTGATATTTAACATTTAATACCAAAATAAATTCAGATGTCCTAGTATTCAAAACTTGTGTTCGTTAAATATATTTTATAATTAATTGGATGCAGCAATTGCGAGATTTATGTGTTATGAGTAATATACCGGGTTCGGTACTCAATTAAGCTGATTGTATTTAATTTGCATAAATTAATTAATTCATCAGAACCGATGTGTGATTAAATTTACTCTCAGAAATATCGGGAAAAGTGAGAAGGGTGAAAGGTCCGTTAAGTAAGTTTGTATGTAAGATCGGAGGCAAATATACGAGGTGAATTTATTTATGTCTTAAACAGTAAGACTTGAGAAAACTTTACACCGTCGCAATGAATAAGGTAGGGTTTTATTTATTAACGCGGGACCCAACATGCCACTGGGTACGTTTATAAAGAAAGTGTTTGCCAATTGCGGGCACCTACTGCCACTAGACGCTTTAGCTTACCCCAATCGTTATTGAATTATTAACTCACTAGCGCAGAATATGCGCGCTATATAAACGTACCTTTAGTTTACGCCGACACTATAAATCTCGATTGAATACAAACACATATATTATACATACAAATCTACATACGTCGTATGTAGTTCAGTAAGGACGCGTTCTTTGCAGTAAGTAGAAGGTGATATAATACAGTAATTGACTCAATCACGTCGTCATAAGCAATATATTGGTACAATAAACAATTTTTAGACTATTTCGGATAATGTATTATGCAAGTAAAAGTAAAAAAATATAAGCATGAGTCAAGGCTATATTTATAACAAGTTTAAGTTATGTTAAAACAAAGATACGTTTTAACATTTTAATATAAAAAAATACTAAAGCACCGATACATTCTGTAAGGTATAACTATTGTATATATTTTGATATAAATAGTATCATATCTGTATTTATAGTACTGTACTGTACAACACTCCACATTAGAAGTACAGGACTAAGACATAGCTAGCTTGAAATCTGAACAAGATTTCATAAATTTTTGTATTGTTTCATTATAGGTTCAGATGTTCATGGGCTGCACAATTATTTACATTTGCACAACTAGTAACTTTTATTCCTTTGTTTAATATTAAAAATACCTATCTGCTACACCTTAACTATTTACCTTTATTTTACTAACGAGTTTCTAACAAAACTAGTCACATTTAAACCTCGAGAAATTCTTTCTTTTCAATCTGTAATCCCGCGACTTACTGTTATCTAAAGACCGTTTCAACTGAAGCCGGCGATGCATCTCGAATCCTAAAATGCATTGCTGGCTTAAAAGCCAATTGTCGTCCACAAATGTTATCGGACGTAAAAGATGGCGATCATTTATCATCATTATCGAAAACTCCATTTGACATTTCATAAAAATTTGGTCGAAATTAAAGTAAAAAGATTTTTTATTTCATTTATTATAGCTTTTTATTATGAAAACTGTTACATGGAGTATGTATTACATAATAAATATGACTTTCGAAGCCCACTACATAAAAGGAATAAAACAAAAAAAATAAACACCTTCTACATTCATAGCCCCACACTAGGATTTTCTCCTGTGTCCTGGGTGCCATGGACACACACACACGAATATACAAACACCCAGACCCAGAACAGAAATCTAAACTCATCATTCATATTTCTGTCTGGCCGGGAATCGAACCCGGGACCCATTGCGCGTCAGATCGGTATGGTGACTGCTCGACCACGCGGGTGGTCAAAATTGTTTATATTACAGAAATTAAGAATATTGTTTATATTACAGAAGTAACATAATAGGTAGCTTAAAAGTTCTAAGTAAATAATTTCATTTACGTTCTATAAAAACAGTAGACAAAGACTTACGAATTTTTCCCTTGAAACTTTCAATAACTGTCGGGGAATTTTAGAAAAAAAATGATTGAACGTTTTCTAAGAAACTATTGTTGTTATTTTTAATTTCTTTTACATTTTTAAGGGTAACATACATGCGTGGATTCTTGTGTTTTTATTTCATTTTTATGGACAATGTAACTTAACATAATACTATATGGACTTTTGCCGCAGAAAAGGTATAAATATGATTCGACTCCTGTTGTTTACTGTGGTAACAACTACATAGTATCTAACAGTCAATTCTACAATTATTTTATCATATGTGCAATGACAGAATGTTCTGCATATACCACCTAATGTAACTGTCAATCAGGAATTAATTTAATTGTCCGTCGGGACGCGATTTACCTAGTAGTTACGAACCTATAGTCAAATGGGGCTATTATGCCGTATTATGTACTAAATTAATCAAACCGAATTAATCAGTGATCAGGATATTAGAAATCAATGGCATCGGTTCTAAATACCTAAGCTTAATACTTTGACCCATAGGTACTAGTTGCCTTGTCCCTGTAGTTCCAGGACCAGAATAGGGCTACGGTATCCCCTGCTTGTCGTAAGAGGCGACTAAAAGGGGGCTTTCGGGGTTGCGGGTAAGAGGGGGAGCTCGAGCCGCCCAGCCAAGCGACCCCGGGAAGGACGACACCTGAAGGCACGGTCAGCGTAAATGCTCACCGGTAAGGAGCCCCAAAGGGGCATCGCGCTTGAAGGACTCCGGTTGTGTTCCGTTGGAGATCCCGGAGTCCTTCACACAGTGCTGAGGATGGCCACCGGGGGGTTTTAGTGCGTTAAAAAATCCACATAACCCGACGTTGCTCCCACGGCATCGGGTACCTTTTGAAGGTGTCCACCTCGTGACAAAAAAAGTGCTCGTAATACGTAGCTCTCAATTTAAACGACTTTTTCGTTCATTCGAACTAGTAGTTTATGAGATAAGCGCGTTCAAATAAACAAACAAACTCTTCAGCTATATATTATTATTATAGATAACATGCAAAAACTTCAACATACAACATAAATTCCAAAACAGTTTTTATCTACAACAATTTTTAACCCACTTCGAAAAGGAGGTGGTTCTACGTTCGATTGTATGTATTTTTTTATACGACTGATGTAACACGAGAATGCATTGGATTTGATGTTGTCCGTGTCAGTGGTTCGTGTCGCCCATGGACATCGGTAATCAACTTATAAATACATATAAATCGAGGTTCTATCTGGAGTTAATTACAGATGCGTTGCTACTCTCGTCTTTTATTCTTATGAAAATATTTTAAGTATAATCGAGTAATCCAGTACTGGGTTAATTACCGTGCAGTTTTAATACAAGACTTGGAACAGTGTGATGTAAGATAACAGTGTAATACCCAGTAGAGAAGCACAAAAACGTTTTATATTACAAAAGTAGCAAATGAGCATATAGTCTTGTTAATAGTAAGTGGAAATTTTCACCGGAGGATACCCAAGTATCAAGTAGTACTACTTGATGTCGGCCACAGATGCGTTGCTACCTCTGAGGACTAAGGTGGAACAAACCATTTAGGTGTTTCTCTCTTACCTAACAGTTCAAGACACACTAAAAATACGGCAGCGATTAACCCTACTTATAAGGTAGTAATCAGTTTGGTGATAGTATTTCTGGAGTCAAATTACGAAAGGTTTTGCATTGGGTAGCAAAAATGGTAGTTAATCTTTTCCCTTAATTGTTGACAAAATTAGCTTTAAACTATATTACACGTGTCCCAATAATAAGACTAGATCCGTAGACGTAGACGTTGTTATTATTATCCCAGAATATAGGTTATTTGACGCTTAAAAGATTCCAGAACGACTATGTGCTCATTTGCAACTTCATTTTTAAAAAGGAAAAATCCTCACAAAGGCATGTAGCACATAAAGTAATTAGAAGTGTTCACCGTTCCTCGCATACAAGCGTTATGTAACAAACGTGCATAGTATCTCGTGAGTCAGTTCTGCAACACCTAAAAGCGCTTATGCACCTCCGATGATGGATAAATGTTTTACCGGATGGTAGTCCGATATTTTATCGACTAACAATATCAGTACTAGCTACTTTGTATACATTAAATTTTTATCATAATGATTTATTTGTATATGCTTTCGTGATCATTGGCGTTTATAGTCTTCTGATTCAAATAGCACTGTATATTTATTCGAAGTAAATTAATAGTACATTATTTATCGGCGATAATTTTGTGGCCTTAAATAAAGAAGTCTTTTTTGATATATTTTTGAACAAAAGGATATATGTAGGAACACTATAAGCACTATAATAATAATTTGGCGACACCGCCAAAGCCAAATAATGGGCATAAATTAACACTAATTAACAACAGCAGCAGTGATAGCCTAATGGTTGAAACTCGGCCTCTCAATGGAGGATCCGGGGTTCGAATCCCAGGCATGTACCACTGATTCTTTTGAACTTATGTGCGTATGAAAATTTAATTATCACTGCTTTACGGTGAAGGAAAACATCGTAAGGAAACATGCACATCTGAGAGTTCTCATAAAAAAAGAGTTCTCAAAGGTGGTGAAGTCTACCAATTCGCACTTGGCCAGCGCGGTGGACTATGGCCTGAAACTCTCTCACTCTGAGAGAAGACCCGTGCCCAGCAGTGGGATAATAATGGGTTGACGAGAATTAACAATAGCAGTTAATCTTGGTAATTAAAACAAGCTTTATTTTATTATTTAGCAAGGAATTTACAGAAACATGGGAAGGTACATATATTAGGCACAACATTGGCAACTGAAACGGTAGCGGTGTTGATGACAGTCAAAGAATATTCGATTATTATAATAGTTTCATTGATTTTACATTTTTTTAATCTACAATGATCTTTGTAAGTAATGATAATGTTTGCCAAATATCCGATTGTGGTCCGGTAAAAATAGTAAAGTGTGCAAGCTCTCTAAAGATGCAATGGTGATTCTAAGCCCTCGGTAAAACAGGTGGCTACAATTTTAAACTGTTCTCGCACAATTTTAGATTGTGCGCTTCGCCGAGTCGAACTTTATCTAACAACTGATTGCGACTCTGTCTCTCGAAAAGTATCGTTAGATCTTTTCTTTGCTTTCTTGTTATCTGCACAAACTTCAATATTTCTCCGCGAGAAATATAATATTGTAACTTTAAAATCTTGACAGCACTCTAGTGATAACTTTGAACATGACTTCGATATCGTAATTAGTTGATTCAACTTGAAAAGTTGCACGTAAACGTTAAATGTCAGAGTTTATTTACGCTATACTAGTTTCTTATTGGTATTATTTTTATTCCCGTTTTATTGGTATATTACTAACTTTAATCGCACTTTTTTTCTTATCAGATTGAATTAGTAAACAAGCATGCAGTCCACCTGATGGTAAGTGCTTACTACCGCCTACGGACATCCGTAAGCAACTTCATATCGAACATTGGTTCTTTCAGGAAGTCGATCACAGATGCGTTGCTACTTCGAGGATGAGATGGTAGCCTCACACGTACGTGTATAAGCGCACTATTATTAAGATAATAATAATAATAATAAGTAAAATATATATTAAAGTATTCGTTTGATAAATACTAAATGATTTCGAAGGACTATTTTTATTAATAACATCATTCTATATATAAACTTAATTTAAATTCGTTATAAGTATAGCTTTAACGCTATATCGCATCGTCCACTTTCATCTTTCTTTTCATTTAATTTAATTCTTTTCCATTTAATAAAACGTGTAAAAACGTAAAGGTCTCAAAATTAAATTACATTTACCTATGATAATGTGTAAGAGTCAATTACTTCATTATATCACCCTCTACTAAGTAAAGTAAAAAACGCCTACTCACTTAACTACCTACGTATTTTCGTTAGTGCAAATAATTTGTATGTGTTTCCATTCAATCAAGATCTATAATGGCGGTGTAAACCAAAGAGTATTAAACATATTTTAGGCTAGTGATTATAGAATTCCATGTTTCTAGCTTTAGTAATTATTAAGCCTCTGCGATTAGTCAAGTATGATAATATTTTCGATTTTACATATATAGAAATCGATAGATAGCATGAATGTGTAGTAACAAGTTACTAGCTTTCGATATGCATCGGCCCTAACGCTGAAATTGAAATACAAGTGATTTGCATTTTTGTAACTGAGTCGACGCGCTCCAAAACTTTGTTTACTAAAACTACAGCGCAGCTTTTTCGAGTGAAAATTACAGTAATTGAAGTGCACTGTAAGTTTGGAATTTACTTAAATATTATAAAAAAGTAGGGGTCTGTATGTAAAGTGGTGTACATTGCTTGTATGTTTGAATATTATGAAATAAGTAGGGATGTGTATATAAATCTACAGTATGTTAAATAGTGAACATTGATCGTATGTTTGAGTATAATAAGTTTAGAAGATTATTTAACATTTAGCTATTACGTCATAATTATAATTATTAAGGATTTCTGTTATATTGAATTCGTTTGTCATCTGTGTAGTTTGACTGCGGTAACAGTATCTACACATCTATTCAAACGAGTCTGTTGTCCAGTCGATGTCGAATAGTCAATGGCACCCAATGATTTTTTTTTTTCAGATTGAAATAGCAAACGATCAGGCCTGGGTATGGGGGACGGCAATCGGGGGTCTATGCCCCGGGCGGCAAATTCAAAGGGCGGCAAATGCGCAATCCATCATTGATCGATCATCGTACGATAATTTTACATTGTGTCATATACGTGAATATCTTGAGAACACATGTTTATGGTTGCAAAAGACTTTCAGATGGCGTTTTTTGTTGGTTGCCAAATATTTTGAGAACACTTGGTTTCGGTTGCGAAAGACTTTCAGGTGTCGTTTTTTTTTTTGGTCGCTACATTAGAAAATCGTGAAAAGCTTTTTACTTAAAGCAAAGAAAAATGATCACAAATTATTGGATATTTGATGGCTGCAATAATGGTTAAAAGAAAGTGGGCGGGGGCGGCATTCTTAAACTTTTGCCCCCCCTAAAATTATTGAAGATCCTGCCCGGCTGTGCCCATAGACATGTAAGCAACTTCATACAGAACAGGGGTTCTATCTGAAAATGATCTTAGATGTATTGCTACACGCGACAACTAAGATGGTCGCTTCATATATAATTGGGCCGGCACCACAATTATCCACCGAAACACAACAGCGTTACGTTAGAAATAGGTGTGTGTGGCGGTGGTAACTTCCCGGTCGAACTTTATTGGTTCTACTACCTGTAATGACCATGTAACCTTTTTGCAAATCCCAAATATGAGTCTAATCGGAGGTTTAATATAGATGCGTTCTGTTTGTAAATGCTTAGTTTAAAATTCTTGTTGCAGAATTTAATTTAGAGGTAGTGCATGTATCTTCCAAGCAAGGAGGCGTAATCATGAAGTAAGTTACAAAATATAGATCCGTTGTTATGCGACATATTTTTTTAACAAAGCTAATTAAAATTTAGTTAAAAATCTTCGCAAATAACGTTAAGAGATTTATTTCTCGAAAGAATTTTATGTCCCCCTTCGGAGCTCGATCTTACGTATGCATAGTTTGCCCTCCAACCAATGAATAATAATTCGATGTCGGGTTAGTGATGCGTAAAAATTTAATAGCTTGGAACGTTCCATTTTGATTTCTAAACGAGTGTACAGGCCAGAAATTGAAGCGAAATTTTGGCAAGAGCTCCTCAAAGTTATTTAACGAAACCCTGGAAACCTCTTATATAAATAGGTTTAAAAGTTTTTAAGTCGTGAAAAAGTTACGCTAAACATCTGAGCTCTGGTGGTACTGGGGTAAAGAAAATTAGCCTTCCAAAGCAACCGCGGAATGCATCGGCAACTCGACCGGTTCAAAGTTTTGTTTATATTAAGAGTTATGTGCGGCGGGGCCGTTTCTTCAACTGTCTTTTCGGAATGATTTCCTTTTGTTCGTTTGTTACTTTATTGTCAGCAACAGTCGTAAATAAAGAATTGAATAAATTACAGAAATAATTACATGCAAAAAGTGAACACTTTTTGCATGTAATTATTTCGTTTGTAATAGCACAAAAATAGTTAAACGCTACGCGTTCCACATGCAATGAATACTTAGTATTATAAAGCAGTAGAGTTTGTTTGGTTGAACGTGCTTATCTCAGGAACTACTGGTTCGAATTGAAAAAATCTTTTGTGTTGAATAGTACGTTTATTGAAGAACGCTATAGGCTATATAACATACATATTTGTTTGTTCTTTCTTATGTAGTAGCGGGTGAAATCGCGTGGCGCGGCTAATATAAGATAATTGATAAATAAAAATTAAGCCTAGAGAATTATAGCAGTAAAAAGATAACAAAGATACCAAAGGGTGATTGACAACCATCTATCGCCTTTAAAAAACCCATTGTTAGACATAGGCGCGGTGAATATAAGTTATTATCTTTTATTATATTAGTTTTATTAATTAAATAAATAATTTAAATTATTTTGTTAACACTTTTATATTCTGAGTTAACTTAAATCTTCACTTTTCCTAAACATCTTTCACTAATTATAAATTAATTCAAAATGATCAATATACTGTCCGATTACATACAACGATTACAGTCCCAATGCTGAGCAAGTTTCATTTGAAAATTAGAATTTTAAACAATGCTCTTTAACGGCCTAGCGTGAATTAATAGCCTTCATACATCTTTGTGACAAATATGGGTTGTAATTGCGAAATATTACAATTGCCTTGAATTCTATCCCGGACATCAAATAGAGAGAAATAGAATGATTTATAATGCAGTGTAGTATTTATCCGACTGCGTCAGACGGAAGGTAATGTTTTTTGAGCGAATTTATGTATGCATATGTTTGTATGTTTGTTTTTACG
>DWNE01001755.1:0-20826 GCA_018249875.1 Cecropterus toxeus | reverse complement strand
CCCCTTACAATAAACGTGTTTTTTGCTCTATATTGTAGATAATGGTGCGGAACCCTTCGTGCACAAGTCCGACTCGCACTTGACCGATTTTTTATGTATATGTTTGTTAAATTAATTAATGTTTTGTAAGTTTCAAGTGCCGTGCATCTACGAAAATGTTATGTAGAACACGCTTATTGTATGGCAAACACCTTAAATTATAAAATATTTCATTATTCTGAAATGTTTTTTGATAAAACATTTCTTTGGAATTTTAGAATATCATGTACTAATTAAATTAATGTTTTAGACTTAAAGAAAACGATAAATAAATGATGTTATATATACTTACATCAATTCATCGAGCCACTCACTATAAAAGTTAATAATAATCCTTAAAGAAAAACTATAATGAAAACTTCCGTGTGCGTAAAACGTAAACGATTAAATAGCTTAAGACACACTACGACACTGACTCAATTATTATTTATGAATAACAAAATGTAAACACATTCTATCGAATCTAATATACGATCGGTTTTCCGAACGTGACCCGCGAAAGCTACGTACGTTCCGATGCAAATTAATATGCAAAATCATTAACATCTTAACGAGAGGAAGTGTTCGCCCTCCGATGAGAACTCATCGCTTCGCCTTGAAAACCGATCGATACACAATAACGCCCTCTGATACGAGTCACAAATAATTTTATCACGTCATTGTTCCATGTTAGTTCTTAGGAGTTACTTAATTCGCCCATAAAGTTTCGGTATGTACAAATAATACTACAAAGTTGTAATATTTTGAAGGTCGTTCTCGACATAATTAAATGATTCCAAAAATATATAAGCTTTAAAACCTTACTCATCTTTAATATATCTTATTAGTATAAGTACACGTAATGTGTTATTTGTTTAAGAAGAACCTATTAAAAATATATTTTAGAGTTCTTAGGTTTCATTGAAATTACCTTATTAACTTTTAAACAATGAAGTACACATGACGATTGTGTTGGGCGTTACAGTATATGGGCCATAAAAATATTTAAGAATGTAGAGCAAATAAGGCTCAAAAATTTTCAAACTTCAATTTGTTGGCGACTGGCAATATTAATAAGATTCGATGCATTAGGTATTTATTAACATTACGGAGTTATAAATACTGACTAAAGTTATGAAATAAATAGCAAATATAATGAAAAACAGTTGTAAGAAAATTCTTACAATGTATCTGAGCAGTCTTGTTTCAATATTTTTTATGTGATTTACCGTTTTTTTACTACAATTATATCGCGACGATGATTTAATTAAGCTCTATTTGTATTTATATAATTTAAACTCTAAGATACAAGAACCTATTGATTGATCGTAACCTATCCGAGGTCTATTTTAATCTGACATGGTGATCTATTCTGTGAGTAAATGTACACAAAGGTTCACGTTTTATGTGTGTGTACGCTCGTTAATCATAATTTCAGACGTTTGTTCGTGTGTATGTTGGTTCATAATATTATGTTTTGGGGATAAGAAATTAGTTAGTGGACATTAAACTTGGGTAAAGTTGTACCGAAGCGTCTTGACCGAATTCGCCAAATTCTCGAAGCAGAATTTCATATCTGGTCATATATTCGTACTGAGCACTAGTAAACGCCATTAAAGCGATTATTTAATGATGCACTACTTATTAGGCTGAAAAATACATTTTAATGGTAGATACAGTTGTCGTATTACGTATTTAAATTTGATAAATAATTATTATAAAATCGAAAGTGACTATGAAAGGAATATGCAATATAATAGAACCCTACATTCGCTTTTGTGCAGAATACTATATTTATAATGATTCTATTTCATTCGGTATCTTATACTTTTATTACCCATTTTTTTAAAGTATTACTCGTTTTATATCCGTTGCCTTATTGATTTTTTAGAAGTTATCTAGAAAAATGCGGGATTGTCTAAAAAAATAATGATGTATTCAGCTTAATAAGCGAATTAAATTCTGTTCCTTATAAGTATCAAGACGACACGAGCGCTGTACACGAAACTTGCGAGAAGCATTAAGGGCCCGCACATCGTAGGGACTGACCCGTCATGAAATTTAAATCTAGATCAATAACCGCGCTTATATCATTGTCTTCATTAGAGATAATTGGGTTCGCTCCCCGGCCGCCGCAACTTTGTTTGCTCGCCGATAACTTAAGACGAATTACTTGGACATTATAAAGGTACAATATGTATGTGTAGTCTACGTATGTGTGTATATAATCGATGTTCCATATAAGATGGACTCGTTGTGTTGGGGTTTCGGACTTATGTGGTTGTTTACACATGTCTATGTCGTTATCGTGAGAGT
The DNA here is from genome assembly GCA_018249875.1 of Cecropterus toxeus. Classification (NCBI taxonomy): domain Eukaryota; kingdom Metazoa; phylum Arthropoda; class Insecta; order Lepidoptera; family Hesperiidae; genus Cecropterus; species Cecropterus toxeus. The sequence continues at coordinate 18,492 of DWNE01001755.1, read as the reverse complement.
AGATAGAATCGTATTAAATTTAACAGGTATTTAGACATATGTAATTTTATTTCGAAACTGGTACTGTTTTTTGAGATATGTATATGTAGCGTTATCTTAGTTAATGTCTTTTTAGATATTAATGTACTATTGTTGTGTAGGTATATCATTACTTATAGTAGATAAACTTTCTTTTTAACCTTGAATTTAGAGTATATATTTCTTTATCAGCAAACGGGCATGCAGTCCGTCTGATGGTAAGTGATTACTGCCACCAGACCACCAGAAAGAATAGTCTTTCTGGTGGTCTTATTTTTCAAAATTTTTAGATTTTGAATTAAATTTTACGAGCTTCTTCACTTATTGCCTTGGTTTTAAAGAGCACTTTTTGAAATGAGACTTCTTTAGAATAGTTTTAATTTTAAACCCCAACAAAACGTAAACGCGTTACCAAAGCATTTTTTAGCGCTACAACTAGATGGCATTGTATTTCTTTTCTGACTCACGCTAACAAATTTACTTCGTAGCTTGTATAAAAGCTCAAATTTGGTATATGCCGAATAATTATTATAAAGTTTCTTTCATTCTTTGCCGTATGGGAATCGCACTCATTTATCTTTTTTTAGTTTTTGCAAAGGTAGACCTCCAGGCAGAATAGTTGATTATGCCTGGTGAGCGGCCGTGCTCCGACAGTCTGTTCGGAACTTGAATATATGAATATATGCAAGATGTTGAGAAAACTCCGACAGCGTGATTCAGAATGCTATAGCGCTATCTCGTGATGAATTGCGGGATGTCATCATATATTTTTTTTTTGAGAAGGATTTTTTAAATATTTCACATCCCTTAATACCTGTGGTAAAATATGAAAAATTAAAAATATTATTTAATCTATATTTTGTACGATATTTTTGTTTATAATAGTTACTAGTCATTTATGTCTATTATTGTGTCTTCTCTATGTAAAAGGAAATAAAAAAAACATTGCATGAATATTCATGCGGTCCATAGCACAATTTGGTATAACACAAACAACCCTACGACGGATTATTTCAGAGTCACAAGCACTTTAGATTTACAAGAAAATGTCGTATAAAGGCAAGTAATCGGACATTTGTAAGGTTCCAAGAGAAATGTTGTCATTTAAGCGAATATGTTTACTCGCCTCGCGCAAACACTTTACCTGGAATAAGGTTGCTGTACGTTACGGCACACGCGTGTTGTAAAACGTTTCCAGCGTAATTAGTTTGCTATGTTCCTACCGGTGAAATATATATCAATAGAGTTTTCTTAGGTTTGCGTTAAGGTGCCCTGTATTCTTGAATAAGTAGATAGTTATACCTATAAGACGTCCTTATACATGCGTACCGTGTAGCGTCATCGTCAACCCATTATTTCCCAATTTTTTTAATTAAATAGAAAGAATTGTCCCAAGTTTGAATTGACGCTCTTCAAAGACGTGCTCGCGTAACAGAGCGGTCACAATATCGGTCTGACATGCAATGAGTTCCGGGTTCGATTCCCGGCCAGACAGAAATAAGAATGATCAGACCGGTATGGTGACCGCTCCGCCACGCGGGTCTTCTTTTACTAGACTTTGAGTATGTATATTTTATTAGACCGTTCAAATCAAAACGAAGCAGCACTGAACACGTGGTATTAAGCAGGAATAGGTGCAGCGGCTGTGCCTCCGGAATAAAAGATCAGAAGTTTTAGGTACAACCTTTCTAAATGAAAAAGATGTTGCAAGTACAAGAGGGAATTACCCTATTACCTACCAATAATCTTGGCATTCACGGTATTATATTCACAAATACATACATATTTGCATAATGTGTTTTTTTTTGCAGTTGACGTTCTTTATAACATGAACATCTTGTGTTTCAATGATGCAATAACCTGGTATTGATATTTTTTTGACCTGGAAGGTTCTCGTGGCAAAAATGGCAAATCTCTTATGCCTGGTAATCCTTCATACGACTGTTTTTTTTTTATTTAATTATATATACGTTTGCCTTCCTTCTCAAGAGACGTATAATGAAAGTAGGTTTATAGATTTTACGAGCTAAGAAATAATGCTATATATTGAAGTACATGTTAGAAAAAATAAAAAAAATATATTTAAAATTATTTAGCATTTAAATTTTGTTACGAAACAACTGAAGGATGCTTCTTTCCAACATTCTTTAATAAGTTGCTATTTTCGTGTTCATTTCTTGTATCCTTGCATACCCCCGAATCGATTTCCAGTCGATCGTTTTCTAATCCCCATTTTCGTGATGCCATTACGATTTCTCGAGCGCTCACCTCACTCCATATTTCCGTGCATATCTCGACGATTCGCAGATCCATTATTTTTTATGGCTCAAATACACGGTGCTTAGTGGAAGTTGCGCCCCCTGCCTACTACGTGTTAACGTCTCAGAAGGTGTATCGAGGGATGTCAAAGGTGCTTGACTGACTGTGTAACTGTTTGTACAGAAGTTATTAACCTGAATCTTTGGACTGCATTCGTGAAAGAAATATTAAAAAAAAAATGCAAATATAAGATTATGTTTAACTACTTTTAGTCCAGTGTGAATTAGGATTCATTGATTTCAGTTCACAATTCAGTTGGTAATAATCGATATATTTTGGGTATTCATAGTTTATTTATTAGATACATTTTTGACGTGACTAGAATTATATTAAGATAATAATTTAATCGTTGATAACATTTACATTTAATTCTAATATAATGAGTAATGCCTGATTATTTGAGATTAAGTGTAAAATAATGTGATTATATTTTCACCCAGAATCACCGTCCCCTCCCTAAGTGGAGTAACGCTCGACTCAGCCTTTCCACTCAATACATTTTATCGACAAACGTCACTGACGCTGCGTGACACTTATGTAAATATTTAAATACGATCCAGTACAAGCTATGAATATTTTAAATTCTAAGTAAACCACTCAGCTTTGTATTCCGGCAAGGCTTTACACCCGTCAATAAAATAAAATATTCTGCTATTCCTCTCGTAATAAGGCTTAAAGTCCATTAAAACAATGGTAAACTTTCCTTTGAATTTTTACTTTATATCTATGCATAAAGCGATTTGATAAGTGTTCGCAGATTGGGGTTCGATATTAGAGTGACGAGTTATGCTGATTGGATTTTTTCAAGTGGTTTTAGGGCACGGTGAATAATTGAGTACGATTTGGTTCCACGAGTTGCATCGCGATCGACTGCTACGCTTTCATTTAAATAAAACGCCTACATAGTTATAATATTTAAAATGTCATATCAAATATTGCTATAAAATTCTTGCAGGAGTCATACTTGAAATTCGATGAAACAGCGAAACGTATCAATAATGAGATTAAAATGAACGTAAAATAAGCAAGATCGAGAGAAAAGGAGTCCGTGCCGATATCAATTGATCACGCAGATGGCTGATGGCCCTCATTGAGTCCATTCATCGCAATCGAGGAGGGATCCGCATCGAGTAGCACTCACCTCGCTTTCCGGTTGTCTTTCTTTTGTCAGGCGCACTTTGACTTGCGTCACTTGATATCCGAGATCGTCTTTGTTACATTGTAGCTGATAAGTGATGTGATATGGCTATTTGGTGATAGATTGGTTTTATGAATTTACTGTGGCGATGAAATGAAGGTAGCTGAAGAAATTCATAGTAATGTTGTTCTAAAATATATTTAGGCAATGAATTTATAGTGTTATACTTATTATAAATGTATTAACGTAAGAATGAATAGGACTGAAATCTAAATTATTCTTTATAATTATTTATTAATCTAATTATCGTCTTGTTCCTGACGAAAATTCTAAATTTCCATTGAAGTATGAATATATTACATATACCTATATAATTATCCAAGAATTGCTTAAGATAAATAACTTTGACCCATTAATCAATAAAAAATTGGTTTCATCGTACATAAATTCATAAAACAACGCAATTTGGAACTTCACATCACCACTGCTTTAGTAAAATAAAAGCGTAATAGAAGGCTTCTTAATAGGCCACTCTCGCAGGTGGTGACTTCGGCGATATAAAGTATGCAATGTGGGTGATTCGCTAGTACACTTATTACGTATTGCTTCTATATTTGACTTCCATCAGCTTGTTGGCAATTGCCTTTTACCTAACAAGTCTTACTGTAAATATTTGTTGCCTGCTTAAGGAAATAATAATTGAGAAATACCAAATTGCGAAAATACATTCTTTATGTAATAGAAGTAGATACTGAGGATGTAATTTACCTCATATCAGTCTATAGTCATTTGTAATTACCAAAATAGGTAGTTAATAAGTAATAGGTAGCTACCTTCCTAGATTTCCGAACCAAAGTCAATGGAAAAAAGGAAACTGGAAGCCTTTAAAGCAATACCGGTGCCTGGTATTAGGTTCCGTGTGTTGCCATTTTCTTTAGATTAAAATTATAACCACAATAACACAGAAATAGGAGTGAAATTTAGATATAAAATATCACAGAAATGGTAAACTATAAAGCTGTTTTGAAACGATTTTTCACATGAATTAGTATCGATTTAATATGCAATACACTTAAGATTCGATTACTTTTCTTTATTACATCTTCTAACAAACATTTGCAGTGCCTGCATTAACATTTAACTTGGGGCATACGAAAAAGTTGTGTTTCATAACCAAGACTACGATGGAAGATTCTTTCCATCGGTATACGTATTTGGTGAATTTAGCGGGCGAGTGGCATTGATCATAATATCGGCGGAGGCTTACCAGAGTGATAAATGGACGGTCACAGCGTCACTGGCGGGATGACGCCGCCGCCATATTTAAATCGCGCCGTCACATCCGCGTATACGTTGTGTAGGCGTATTATACGTTCTTTATCCGTTCGATTATACAAAACGTAAATTGTTCGGGGTTTGAGCGCCTTTTTATTTTGGATACTGTAAAATAATTAGGTAATGTTTTGGAACATTTTAATATGTTACGGGTAGTCGCGATATGCGATTTTGAATTTTCAAAATCGCATATCGAGTACCCGTAACATATTAAAATAAGTCAATTCCGCGATTATAGCAGCTTAAAATCATATAATGTTTTGGAATACCTACCACAATTTAGGCCTATTCTTCGTACCTCGTTTTTAATCATTTTTAGTACTAATTAATATTAAGTATTGTAATAGTCGAAATGTACATCAACTGTTATTGATGAGGGATAATTATCATTTCTGCAATATTTTTACATGCCATTTAAATAGTGGATTTCTCCTAGGATTACCTAAGGACCAGAAATTCCAGGATGCTCCAGTGTCCTTTGGTGGTGGAACGTATGGGTTAATGAGATAATTTTAATTAATCATGTTTATAATATTGTTTCTCTGATAAAGCATGTATAATTTAGTTTGACGTTTGCATTACAAAACATTTAAAACAAATTTGCCTGAAGGAAATATTGCTTAGATGTATTAGGTAGGCGCATACTGTCGAGTATTCTTAAAATTACGTCAAATCTTCGATATAACAACCAGTAATACGATGATAAGCAAATACTCGGAATTAGTTTGACATTTTAAGCTTCTCGTGAATCAGACTCAGAGGCACCACCACTGTTATTTTGCCCTATAACAGTACTGTTATACACCGCTGTTACCTGTTTAAAGGCATGTTTATTCAACGCGTTTCAAATTAGTCCTCAGGGATAGCAATGCATCTGTGGCTAACCTCGGGTATAACTTCAATCTTATCTAGAGTTAATGAGGAGATCTGTGTGTCCTTGGGCGGCAGTGGCCACTCACCACCGGGTGTAATGTATCCTCGATTTCTGCTTCTATAATTTAAAAACAGTAAGCGTAATGGTAATGGTGTGACGCCACGAATGTAGAAAGATTTTTATCATTTCCTTTAACGCCATTTACATATTTACAAATTCAAAGAAAATGTGTAAGTAATTACATAAAAACGTGTCACTATTACAATACTTGAGTTATAATCATAAACAAATATAATACAGGCTTCTGTCACCTCCGAAATCAATGAACCAGATAGGAAATTAAAATCATCAATCAAAGTAAAAAATACAAAAGGCCTGTTTCCCATTGTCGCGATATGTTTGCGCAAAAACGACTTTGTCGCATCACAGTCAAAGTAATAAAAAATCTTTACACGGATATAAAGAAAAGGGAAGGAAAGGATCTACGTTTGGTAGAGTATGATAATTATAGTACGATAATTATAGGTAAAAAAATATGTTGTTATGCGTCTTAAATAGGGGGATAATCAGAAATTAAAAGGATTGTTTAAAAAAATACTTTGAATAACGTTAAGGTCCTTAAAATAAGTGAAGTCTCTAAATTAATTCACCTAATTACTGTAATGTTATGTGTATTTTTTTTTATAATATTTTCAGCGCAAGACAATTTTAATTTTCTACGAAGTCGCTATTTTGTCGACATAAAATGGACTAACATATTAAAATTTTGCGTAACGTAGGTAAGAAATATTAGAAATTTCAAACGAAATTTAATTAATATAAGTATTAAATATTGATAAAAAATACAGACGAATTGAGTACCTCCTCCTTTTTGGAAGTCGGTTAAAAATGCCGAAAATTATTTGTTAATCTAGCTTTTAGCGCTCCGAGCGCCAACCAACTTTTTGTCTAACGCTACCACGTCGTATCTAGTAGCTTTAAGCTTTCGCTAAAAAAGCCCCGGAGCTTTGTGATAGGCCGTAATACGCTCACAATTGGTTATTGCGCTGCAATGACTGTGCGGTTTGCCAGCGCGAGGTTTCCCGGTGAAAGTGGAAAAGGATCCTAATATGAGGTTTGTTATTGTTATTCGTCCAATATACGCGCTTTAGAAGATCACTTTGTATAAAATTCGAGATAAATTTATATAGGACCGAACATAAATTTTTGTTAATATTTTTACTAGACATAAAGTAGCTGTACCTATATTTTAATAAAGTATTCAATTATGGTGGACAAATTATTTAATAGGAACTCTTGAATGTAGTGCCTAAATTCCCTGGAATACTGGAAAACAAATTCGGAATTTCTATTGACGGGTTAATAGCACATTTTATCTATTTCCGTTTTGGCTGCAGTGTTTTGTTGTTATGGTTTGATATTATAAAGTCTACGGCTCATTTATAAATGAGGCCATCTTTATCCTCAAGAAAAATAATTAATAAATTATTAAAAATAATTATTTTTACATATTTTTTTGCAATATTAGAATATGATTTTGTAAATATTCGTTTATAAGTATTGTGCTCTTTTTTTTCGTTAGTAAGTTCAATTGTTACATTGATTCAGATTAATATTATATTCTAAGATGTGGTCGCCTAAATTGGGACGGCATATAACTAGAACTTCATTTAAATGTTATTAAAATGTAATGTGTACGTTCCGTTGGCAATCCTAATATATAATAAATAAATAAAATAATAACAACGCACCTATGAACAACTTCAGATAGAACCTCTGTTATATTTGAAGTTGTTTACAGATGTTCATGGGCGGCAGTAACCACTTAGCATCAGGTGGACTGCATGCGCGTTTGCTACTTCGATCGATAATAAAAAATTAAAAAGGCCCACGGGTCCTTATCCACGATTATCATACTAATATAACTGTCAAAATAGTCCTCCTGAAAAGCATGGTGCTGATGATTGCGACCGATGAGAGCTATTCATACATACATGCTATAAAGGTTGCAATTATTAATTCACCGCTAAATTAAAAAGGCTTCAGATTTTGTATAAATCAGATGATTTGAGACTATTGAATAAAACATAATAAAATAACTCGACAACAATTTATTGCGTTGGCGCAAACAGTAATCTAAGCTGAGGCTGAGCCGAGTTCTTTCAGCGGGAAGGGTTCGCGATCCTCAATGATTCAACACTTTCCATTGAAAACTTTATTCCAAGATTACTCCCTTGTATAAATGTAATAAGCTTTGCAGTGACGAGATTAGACCCCAAATTTTACTCAGGCATTAATGACATTTTCAGTTGGCACGCGGGGGACTCTGGCGAAACAATGATTTTGAAAGTCATTTTGTTGGGCAAAAATAGCTTCAGATAAACACTGATTTTGGCAATTAATGTCGCTGGTATGATACGTAATAACGAAGTTGGGTTCTGATTTGGAGTTTGTGGAAACTGAATAATGTATCTACTGTGACGATATTGTTGAAGATAAGTAGCTATGCACTGTTTGAAGTTCTGATCATATTTTTTTATAAATATGAAGTAGCAAACGAGTAAGCAGCCCACTTGATAGTAAGTGGTTGCTGCCGCCCACGGACATTTGTAAGCAACTTCATATAGAACAGGGGTTCTATACGAAGTCTATCACAGATGCGTTGTTATTCCCGAGGACTGGGATGGTCGCCTAATATTAAAGTGAGCCGGCAACCACCCCCTTCCACCGAAACGCAAGACAGTTCTTGCGTTTCGGCGTGAAGACTGCTTCACGCTATTTCTAGCGTGAAGCAGTCTTCACGCTAGAAATAGGTGTGGCGGTGGTACTTGCCCGGTCGAACTACATTGGTCCTACCACCTAAGTCAATTATTCTAGTTTACACGAAATAGTTAACTTTATACGTGTTTCTATAAATGTACTATAATAAATCTTTAAGACGGTACAACCCCAGAGGTACCTATTTCTGTCTCATGATAATAGTCGTTGCATATGCTGTGTCCAATTAAGTTAGGGTAGCAATTGCATCTATGACCATCACGTAGTACTCAACATTACCATGGACTCAGGATTCATTACCATCATGTGGACTGTATGTTACTACTAAAATAATTGAAAATACTAAAAAGTTATTAGATTCAGAAGCATAAGATGTATCATAATATGATGTAAGTGGTGATCTATGATCTCTATAAATACCTATGGGCTAAGATTTTTTGACATACGCAAGGGCCTTTCAACTTTATTTTACCGAATCACAAACTCATAAAAACGTAGATTTGGGCTATACATCGAAACTCACTCGTTCATCGGTCGTGCATGAAATTTACATGGAATTTTGTACTTGTAATAAAGAATGATGAATTGGGCCCGCATTGGTAATTATGGCCAACAGAGAGCGGGCGCACCGATATTAAATTGCGAAATTCAATAATTTTATTATTTGTACTTTATGCAATATGGATGACGGAAATTTGAATACGGCTTACATAACGCTCACTTTCTGAAAATGTTGGTTTTAAGGAGTAACTTCAAGACGAAAACGTGCATGTTTTTGAGAAAGTTCGTTTTGATGGGTTTATCAATGAAGTCCAACCTATTTTAAAGTATACCTTAATACGGGTCTTATTGCTTGTCTATTCTTCAAAAATATATACGCGCGTGATAGGTTGATAGATTAGCTTTTTTTTTTAATTTAAAATCTTTAAGCTAAGCTATTTATATTTGTCTCTAGCCTACGATAAACAAATTAGTCTTATCATAGAGGATCTAATAGACAAAATCTTGAATAAAATGGTTTGAAGTTCATTGTGCATGATTAGCGCGAAGAATGTTCACTAAGCAATTGATAATAATGATAGCCACGTTCCCATAAAACAACAATATAGTTTTTATGATTCCAGGGCTAGTAGATATCAGAATAATTCATTTTGATTTTAGTTCTGGGTCTGGGTGTTTAGTTACCTCGTTGTAAGACTCGATCACAACCACGATACACACAACCGGAAATCATAGAGCCATAAGCATTGAAACCATCATTTTTCCATTATCTTTACCCACTCATGTCATCAATTAGATACGGCCATGATTAATTCCCGATTCTGGAAGAAAGCAAAGCGAATGGAGGGTGTATTGTAGACATAAGCGGTTTTTGTGGACGTAATTGGTTTTCATTCGCGCGTTGATTTACTGAAGCGCGCTTGAGGCATGGATTTTTGTCACGATACCATTTGCCCGATACGATTATTTGCTAAGCCTGAAGTTTCCTTTTATTCCCGATTGAACATAATTCAACTGTGGTTCTATTTCTACTTAAGATTTGTTGTAATTTGTAAGTAACAAATTGAATACATGGAATAAACTGTGTTTGAATTTTATAAATCGAGAAAGGCCCGTATACCTTTTGAATATTCGTGTTAATTGTAAAAAAACTCATAACTTTAAGTATTTAGTAAAGATTTGGAGGTAGTGGTAAAGTACAATTGTGAATTTGATGTAGTAATGTATTGTGTCAATACAAGTTATATCAATATCAAGTGTACTATAGTAACAGACCGATCTATTTTTTTCTATTTATCGTATAAAGCTCACGAGCTCTATGTAAGTGTGTTATCAAATAAAATTGACGTCTCAAAAATTTATATTGAACACATATTATTATCAGAATATCGAGTTTTATCAACGAATGCAATATGTACTTTCATACCTAAAAATATGGTTTCATACTTATGATCTGAAACAAAAGTCTAAAACTGAAATAAATTGATCATTGATCTACTACGTCTCAGAGGTAAATTCATTATTTATTTATTAGTGTTTACGAAGTCTTGTTTCATTATTATAAAATTGCCCTATATTTTTCAACGTTATTAAAGTCTGGCAGATACCTACATCCTAATTCCTAATATAGAAATATAATAATTTGGCTCTAAATAGCCCGCGCTTAACAGTTTTTCATTCGTAAACAGTAACTTAATAAAATCGACAGGATATTTTGTATAAGTACCGCTAGCAACTTAAGTAGATAATTCTAGGTGTGAGATAATGACAACTATTAAAATATATTACAATCATTATAACTTGCTGATGTTTAAATGAGCCTTACATAATATTATGTAGAATGATTATTTAAAAAAGAAGTCATAAAATAAGTCGTAGATTTTATGAGTAGTTGTCTTGAATTTGTATAAGTAGTTGTGGGTATTTAACTGTGTGGGTAATATGTGATAATCATGGGTAATGAATGATATAAACTGATGAAAGAGTATTATTGTTTTAATATTCGCATTAATTCGCCTTAGTTTGCCAAAATATTGCTAAATTAAATTATTTTAGGGTAGTCACAAAATTTTTCTTATAAGCTTTTGTATACCCATTAGTTTCATGGTTCAAAAGTAGTATAGTAACGAGCTGATTACAGGGTATGTAAAAACCAGCTAAGTACGAGTCGGACGAAGCACGAAGAGTTTCGTACCATTCATGTTTTTTGTATGGGAGCCTCCCTTAAATATTAAATTTATTTGATATAATTAATTTATTTTTAAAGTGTTACCTATCGTCGTTTAATTAATATCGAGAAAAAAAACACGTTTGTTTTATGGGTATGGGAATATTTACTTTATTCTGTGGTTAGTATTTGTTGTTAAAGCGGCAACAGATATCATCAGTGATTTTTTCAATTGTCTAGCTATCATGGTTCATGAGAAATAGCCTGGTAACAGACAGACGGACAGCGGAGACTTAGTAATAGAGTTCCGTTTTTACCCTTTGGGTACGGAATCCTAAAAATGTGTTCTGATTAAAAATTGAGTAATGTAGAGGCAAATATTCCTCAAGGGCAGTAAAACATTCATTGGAATGTTTTACTGCCCTTGAGGAAATTTGCCAAATCTGACAACCTGGTGTGTCTCTACATTAATCCATTTTTAAATCTAATTGGAAATTATAATCTAAATGTAATCGGAAATTACTGCAGATATATTGATATCTGCAGTAATTTTCAATTGATTACAGGTATCAATGAATGACAGTTTTCATGAAAGATTGGATCTTCTGTGTTTATTTTTGTGTATTAGTTGCTTCAATTACATAAATAAAATAAAATTTCCAAAGCAAAATTGTCGTATCATACGTGTTAATGCTAAATAATTGTTCCCCACTTAGTTTCTTGTAAATTGGTTACCAGTTCCGTGAGTTCGTTGGCTGTCATAATTTTAGATTAAACTGGGCTACACGATCGAGCTTGGGTCCCTGCTTCGCCATCCCGGCCTCGTTAGAAAGGGTATCTCGTATGTTTTAAAATAATCAGTTTCCGTGGTAATTCTTAATTTACTGCCTGGATGGTGGCAGCTTCGTAATATGATTGGGCGAGGAAGTGAAGCCGGGGGCGAAGTTACTGGACGATGTATCAACCAACTAGTTCGGGAATTGCGAACTATTGCTTATCTATTAAGTCACAGATAGGATTTTTTTTTCATCATCTCATCATCATCATTCATTGATCATTTTCATTGTGTACTGGCCTAGTTAGGTGTATATATAACGTTTGGGACGGTTTTGTTTCCATTTTCTTTGTTTGTCAACCACTTATCTTACTTTTTGGTTGTGTTTACTTATTTATGGGTTTAAGTTTTATCAACAAAAAATAAGAAAATAGTTATAGTCGAATATAGTTATAGTCGATTACTAGGCGAATTACTTATCTTATTTGAACACTTTCAAAGGAATTATTAATGTAAAATAAAATAGTAAAAAAAAACTAAAGTGATGGAATAAAAACATCACTATTATTCCTATTCGTTATCAACTCCCATCTACAAAGGTAGCTAAAGCTATTTAAAATCACTTGGCATTAACATACATGCATTTTTATGCACGTTTAGTTAAATTAAGTAATTTATTGATTAAAGTCAACAATAAGAAGCAATTGAACCGTGTCTAGTTTAATTATGGGACTATAGTACAACTATGAATAATTTACTATGCTAGAATGAACGTTAATGTCAGCGCGCTTTATATGTACAAACGGATGGTCGCTGGTCTGTTTCCCTTATATTTGTTATAAAAAAATAGTATAATAATATAAAAATATTCTTATAATTTATCAATCCTTAGTCTTATCATTCTTTTTTTCTATAAGATGTTTCTTCTTATCGTAAGTATTTCGACGTATGTGTGTAGTATCTATTAATAATTTAGGGAGTCTGTTCGCGTTTAGTTTGCCTAATATTTGTTATGGAAAAATAATAATGGAATAATATTCTTATAATTTATCAATCTTTATTTTTGTCATGCTTTCTTTTATAACCTGATGCTGCAGCGTACGATAGATGCTTACCGAAGGCATATATTATATACTAGGTGTTTTTTTTCTCATCATCAGCATTTTGACACAATGTAAATAGTATTAATATTTTGAGCTTCATAGTTTAAAAGTTTTAAGATATAAAAAGTTTAAAAAGGTTTATGTTTTTGTTATGGTTGAAAATGTTTTTGCATTTTATTCTCTTTCAAATACATTGTTAAAACTTGACAATATTTGTCTATATTCTTTACGTTAATAGTTTTTAGGTAAAAACAATGAACACATTTAAATTGCTTATATATTATTTCTTGTCTTGTGTTTTCTAGTAGTAATCGAATTTAATGTTATTGTGTTATCTTATACAGTTTTCACGCTCTTTAATTAGGAATTAATTACTTTGCGTAAAACATGTGTTATCAAACTGGCTTCAACAATTGTTTGAGATAATTTATGATACCAGTTCTAATTCAATTTTCATTTAATATTCTCATATGCTAACTATTCTAAAGAACAAACCCCAAAGTAGAAAACGGCTTATATAAGAATATGACGAGGCAACAAACTATTTTAATTTAAGGCATATCAAAAGGGTTTAATGAAAACGAAGCGAAACTTTAGTGCACCTTCCTGCGTGATAGCGATCTTTAATATCGTATGAGTGGGCGAAACATTAAGGCTGTGACCGCACTAGACGTTTACTCCGACAATTATTTCACTTTACACCCCAATATACTTGTTACAAAGTATTTTTTGTGGTCTTTAATATCGTATGAGTGGGCGAAACATTAAGGCTGTGACCGCACCAGACGTTTACTCCGACAGTTATTTCACTTTATAATCCGATATACCACTTACAAATTTGTTTTTGATCTATTCCTTCGTGGCTTAAACATTCATAATACTGTACGTAAAATGTCTCGGTAAAATCATCCAACTCGACGAGACTCTATTTAAAATCTAATTAATACAATGCGTCTAATACTAGAATTTCTGTCTATGTATTAAATGTTTTTAAAACATTTAATCTGACTGTTATATCAGCTTTATGCAAAGCAGTAATGAAAAGTAGTAGATATAAATAAGTCTGAAGATTGGGTAGTTACCTACGCATCATATTTTTTTTAGATTACGTGCGTTTAAAAAATTAATTCATTTGGTTTGCAAAAACAAAAACGCGGGGAAGGAAACTTTATAGTTTTCATGTAAAGCCCTTAGGCGTTCATGTTTATAAAATTTGCCTGGAAACCATCATCAATCAATTTGCCAAGTGGTGGAACTATGAATCTGATGATGAAATGTGACCTGAACCATAACCTTCAAAATTTGTCTTTCAAAAGAAGACCAAAAGTATAACGTCAGTAACATGTTGACTATGCGGTTAATACGCCTCGATTTCTTGCTTGCTGTGTGCACGGCCTTAACTGAGAGGCAAACGGAAGCGACCGCGCCCGTCAAAGGGTTCAACTGGCCAGCTCGCCTCATCGATTCAATTTTACCTGTATACACATCTAACGCTCCAATTATGCTCTTTAAATGGCTTATAGAAACATGTACACTTAAATGGCCTCGAGCAATTTTTCAAGTACTAAGGGCGAGTGACATTTAGTTAGCCTTTAAGAGTTGATTGAGGAATGACATTGAATATACAGTTATTCTTTGTAATAAGTACATGATGACAGCAATAGATATACATTGATGATTTTACTAAACTAAAATGAATAAAATATAAGCAGAATAAATAATTAAATTTCAAACGAGCGATATTTAGCCAAGTACTTTGTAATAAGGTTTTTCGATAAGGGTGTCTGAGAGTAAAAGGTGCGTACTAGAAATTAATCATTTCATACTTGTAGATGAGCTGAAATATTGTGAAGGACTGTACACGCCTAAGACTTAAAAAAGAAAGATCTTAAAATGGTGTTAAGTTTATCAATCTGTACTTAGCTAGCGCGGTGATTTATGATTTAATTATCCTTATGAAATATTATCCTTCTTATTTTGATAGCAGATCCGTTTCTGGTAGTACTTTCAATACTAGTAGTTGCAGTAGTAGTTCTTTCAATACTGATCATTGGAGTCTATTAACCGTTAGATACCTAATTATTAAAAATTTGATAACTGACTAATGTTTCATTAGGAACAACATTAGTAATCAATAGGCGGGCTACAAACTACAAGGTAGAGAGACAATTTGAAGATCAAATTGCAATTCACTCTTGTAATAAAAAATGGCTTGTAGCTACTTGCTTTAACTCTAGCTTTAGGCCTTCATTTTATTAATTTTTTTACCAATGTCAAAATTATTACTATATATTGGAATGAAAATTCAGTAATCATTTCAAAGGTTCAATTATTAAATTTGATTCACGGCCGTACAATCGTTATAGAGATATAGAGTTGCATAGTTATATGGCAAAACAATAACACATCCCAAGAGTTTCGGACCGGAACAAGTAACCCCGGTCTCCCCACTGAAACTTCAAATTTATTACCTACGTCAAATCTTAGTTAATAATTCTAGAAACATCATTAAACAGGATGCGGTCATATCTTCCGTAAGGTCCATTTATCCGAAATATGGAAACCATATTTACTTGCCTACTGGCTACTATTTATTTATTAAGTTGAATATTCGTAGCGCCTACTTGTAGTCTTTGAATTTATGCTTTACTTAATTTTTGTTTTTGTTTATTCGGAAACAAGTGCTAAATGTATATAAATATATGCTAAGTGTGCTTTTAGCGTTAAGTCCGCATTTGTACCACTTTTTAAGGTATAATAAAGTTTTAACAAATTAATGTAGTGTTTTAATATAATATATTTTTACTATTAAAATTTAACTGCATACATCAGAATGAGGGCATTGTTTTTCGAGCGTATATATGTATGTGTGTCTATCGCCTGGACGGATTTTACTGTCTACCTTAGCATCATGGATATCAAATAAACTTTTGTTTGAGGCAAGTTTGTAAAAAGCGCTAAAATTAAAAAGAAAACCAATTGTTCAAAAATAATTTATTGAAAAGATTTCAATAAGTAATACAATAATAAAATATGTTAAATGGGAATTATGTATCATAGCTTGCTGGATGCGTGTGCAAACAAAATTTTAGAATAAAAAGCACGAAAATACATTGCGTGCAGTATCTTGTAATATACATATCTACAATTTCCTTTTTAGTATATTTTATTATTGTAGTCGGTACTTCTTTTACTTTTTATAATTTCAGCTCCATAGTTAGGAAGCTTACTTATGTAATATTTTGTGATGTTATACTTAAACGATGTTTTGCGCTTTTTATGTATAACTAGCTGACCCAACAGACTCTGTCTTCTTTACTATGAATTTCAAATTAGAATTGGTAAGACACACAGTAATGTCAAACGCCATAAGGTTAGGTTTTGTTGATTTTATTAATTTTTCGCACAACTTTCCTGTTATTTTTTTATTATAAGAACCATCTCCTGACAGAAACAAATGCAGCAATAAAAGTATTATCGAAATCGGTCCAGCCGTTCACGCGTGATGCTATGCCCAAGGGAAATAGGAACTCATTTTTATACATAAATACATATAGATATCACACTTGCACGTTGTAAGAAGTTTTTTACTAAATATCGTTAAGTGCTATACA
This sequence comes from Cecropterus toxeus, assembly GCA_018249875.1. NCBI lineage: Eukaryota > Metazoa > Arthropoda > Insecta > Lepidoptera > Hesperiidae > Cecropterus > Cecropterus toxeus. Next base: position 1,870 of record DWNE01001755.1, on the reverse strand, counting down.
AATTCGAACGCTTTAATGAGATTATCTTGGTAGTGTGTTAGTTAAATATCAGTGGCGTTTGAAACAATTGAAAAAGCTCTGTCGAGAGAGAATTGAGTCAGAAAATGAAAGAACTACAACATTTATAATTCCAAAGTTAGATTGGACTCGCGCCGCGAAACGGATTTTATATGTAAAACTACTCGTCCGGTTATCCCGGGAAATTGCTAACTCATATTCATAGCCGGATGAAACCCTTTTATGCTACTTTCGTTATATTTTTAAAACTTACATTTCCGATGTACAAAATAAACACATAAGATCTCATAAAAGACTAATAAGGTTGATGAATGTGATAGATTTTAGATTTAAAGGTTTATTGTCTTAACAAACAATTTCACAAACTGTTCGTAAACTGCAAAGGCATAGAGTGTGTCGCAACGGTTTACGCCCGCTCTTAGACTGGATGAAGTATATTCCATTTGTATTTTACAATATCATACAATGCAATAAATTGAATTATGTTCAATGTAACTATTCAGTAATCATAATCTTTAAGTATAATAATAGTAAGATGTATTTACTTTTTAATTGTACACCAAATAATGGATAATACGAATATAGGGTATTATATGTAAAGCGATCCTATCACTTTTTTCTTTTTATCTAACTTAATTTGGCGTAAATTATAATTATGGTACCTACTGATAATGATTTGTTTCATAATAATTTGATTACTCGATTAATTGTTTATGTTACTTTAAAAAAATCGTTGTTTTTCTCAAAAGAGAAGGGTAACTATGAAAAAACAATTAGGATAACTCCTCTGTGAGGTTTCCCTAGAATGTTTACGTGTATCGTCAAAGTAACTATTAATTAACATATAACACGGTGTAATTGAGAACCCGTACTTATGAACCAGAGTCACAAGCAAATAGCAGCGACGATGACTGTGTGACTCTGGTTCACATAACACCTTTCTGTTCTGTTAAGATTCAAGGCAGCTAAACTAAACAGTATATAAGGTAGATACTGCGCTCCGCCGCGCAAGTTGTGATTGCATCCTGTAACTTTTCCGCGCCTTCAGGCTCGATACCTTTTGTGTTTGTTTCCTCTTCTGCAGCCTGCTTCGGAAGACTAACTTTCAGTTTGGGAACGTGGATTAAATTAATAAAGTCACAGTGTCGAGACAAACATCAGATTAGATAACAATATATCTTTAAATGTTTTCCTGCCTGAAGAAAGTAAAGCGCAACTGAGCAATTGTGTGATAAAAGTGAGAATCTTGTATTGTACTTTCTCATTTATATTACAGGGGTAGCAATGCACGTGTATAACAATATGATTTCAATTCTGTCTTGTGTTGATTTCGTGTATCTGTAGGCGCACCCTCAGGTGAGGCTTTAATACTATCTAAGATTATTGCATTACAAATGTCTCCGAGCAGTAGTGATAATTTTAATTCTAGTGGACTGCTAATTTCTTCTTGTAAAATGTGCATTACTTTTATTTCATAAAAAAGTACCTGGTCAGAAATAACGTTGATCGTTATTTACTAGAAAGAGACCTGAGCCAGCATTTGATCAAAAGGAACATACATAGGCATCATAAGATTATATTTACAATTGTTACATTTTATCAGACGTTTAACAGAATAGCTTGCTAACGTTGTGGTATACTAGGGAGTTCGTATATTATTCTATAAGACGTGTTGTTAAACTACATAAACTATAAGACATTTATCTATTATACGAGTGCGCTCCGTCGCGCAAGTTGTGATTGCATCCTACAACTTTGGCGCGCCTTCAGTATCGATAGCTTTTGTTTGTGCTACTCGCTCTGTGAGGCTTGCTCAGTTTACGAACATGCCAATTATCTAATCTAATATATA